>PVJX010012099.1:32500-51346 GCA_004027295.1 Dolichotis patagonum | reverse complement strand
GGTTCCCTGCAGGCACACGTGGCTGTAAGCTGTGTTTGTGTACATGAAAATTCACGACGCTACCAATTTTAATTTTGCCACTTTTGTTGGTTTTGATTTTCAGGTTTGAAGAGGCTTAAACAATGGCTTTCAATTTCATCTTGACTGGTTCCGAAAGACTCTCAGGCCTGCCTGGGGAAGGAAGGCTCTGCGCCAACGGAGCCCCAAGCACGGAAGCTTGGAGCGTGTGTGTGGACGCCTGCCACGTGCTGGGTGGCAGCCACGCTTCACAGCGGACTTCACAGCAGGCACAGTGAGCGGCAGAGCCCTCGTCCTGCTGGGTCTTCGCAGGGTGCTGGTACTGAGCTCCATGCAGTAAGAAATTTGGTGACAGCTATGACCGGCATGTACTCGATCAGATGCCACCAAAAATGACCAGAGGGACACAGAGGGAGGGGTTTTGGAGCCAGCAAAGCCTGGTTTGGATCCAGCCTTCAGCACTGAGGAGTCCAGGTTAGGACCCTCGCCTTTCAGGTAGGTTCCTGCCCTTTGACGCACAGTAGGTCTCCCAATGCTGCGTTCCTTCAGGCCTTGTTCCTTTGTGATCTCGAGAAGAGAAACTCCACAGCTCTTTCTAAAGAAGAGCCAATCTGATTTTTTTAAGGTAACTAAGATCTGCAGTAGATAGGTCCCTGGACCCGCAGACGTTAGCTGTCTGGCTGAGACATGCCGGATTCATGCCAGCAACGAGCTGCTCCAAGTAACCAGTTAGCTGGTACACATGTTTTATATATGCTCCTTTTTTCTGGTCAGCAAATATGTTACTTTAAAATCGTTTAACCTCTGTGAGTACTGAGAGGGTGAGGTGAACTCCAGGCCCCGAGGGCTGGTTTCCAACTACCTGCAGAGTTCTCCTGGGGTGAAGTTACGGCTGTTTAACCGCATGGAGTTCAGGCTCCGTGAGGAGGGAAACGAAGGAGAGAATTCTCCGGGAATCTGTCCGTCGTTCAGCCCTGTGGCTCTGAGCCGGACTGCAAGGTGGAGTGACTCGTGCTGGGACAGGGACCCACGGGTGCCATTATGCATGACTGATGTGCAGGAAAAGCCCCTGGTCCCTGGAGGGCGTGGGAGCGGTATTTCTGGGTGACTCCACAGTGAGGTGTCCCCGGGGCCCCCGTGACATCTGTCCCTGACACTATCTTCTTCCCTGTGACCCCGAGGTCCCCACCCTCGAGGACGTGTGGACCCGGTGGGATCCGGAGGAGGACGAGTGTGTTTCTCTTCCCTGCCATATGAAGTGGCTTCTTTTTCTGTTTGCATCTTCATGTGAACATTGTGGATGGCGAGACTGACAGATTATTGGCTCAGATGCAATTTGCCTTACACATAACCTCACTGCCAATTTCACTTAAAAAAAGATGTCTTCCTTCATGGAAGAAATAAGCAGAACTTTGTTGTAGTAAAAAAAAAATACTGTTCTGTGAACTGGAATAGCTCACCGAGGCAGACCCGCCTGGTTTGGGCCGAGTCCCGCACGAAGGCCCCTCGGTGACCTGCGTCTCATCGGAGCCTCTTGACTGTCATTTCAGAGGATTTCAGATCAGTCTCTAGTCTAACACGAGAGAGTGCCTCGGGGCATGCTGCTGACGGGGACTATGATGGCTGTAGTAATACTAAGGCTGTGGTCACCTCTTCTTACCTGCCCCTGGCCCATCTTCAGCTGGAGCAGTGCTAGAAGACACCAGGAAGAGATTCTGTTGCGGGCCTGCCGTGCACACACCTCATCCGCCTCCCAACAGGCTTTATCAGCACAAACTTGTCCGATGTGCTCTTCGAGAAGACTCCGAATAAGGATGATTAATGATTTGCAGAGAGCTCACAGTAGACAAACGAAGAATTTTAATTTGCGTGGTTTCAACAAATTCTCGTTTTCAACAAATAATTGTGAAGAAGCTTTTCAAACCACAGAATCCACTTGCATGAAAAAGAAATGTTAATTAAATTTCTGTGTTATTTAAACAGCTTTAAGGAGAAAATGAAATAACTAGTTTATTCGTGATTAATGGAAGATGGGGTGAATAATAATTGTTTTGTCATACAGTTAGCGTCCTCAGAGGTTAATTGGGTTTCCTTGGAAAATGATGCTGACGTTCTGTAATGGGCTCCAAACCCCCGAGGGTGACTTCTACTTTATAACCCACTGTGCCCTTAATATGACTTTTATCCTGGGGACAATGTGCTGTCCCCCGACAGATAGCTCTGTGTATACACACCCAACAATATGGTTTAGGATGCCGTGCCAGTTCTGTTAAATCTATGCAAAAATTTCAGCTAAAGATTTCATTCTAAGGTTTAAAGGCATCTCTTCTCTTGCAGCGACTACCATCTTAGAGCAATAATCAGGGAAACACTGGAAAGTGTTAACCCGGCTGCACAGCGGTGAGGCCGGACAATGGCCGTCGGGCAGCTCTGCGGAGAGCATTTCCACGCAGCCTTAGCTGCACGGTTTAGGTCGCCTTAGCAAGAGCGGGGAGGGTATCTGGGATGGAAGGGACATTTAGCTTCAGGTGTTGGTCGCTGTACCTACTGTACAAACTCAGCGTCTCACGTGAGTGTGGAGAATGTAGTGTGCTGCTGTCGCCCTCCAGATGATGTCAAAGCTGCCATGTCACTGCAAATTCTCATGGCCTCCCTGAAACATGAAATGGGTTATTGTGGAGAACAGGCCGTGCCTACAGACTCTGCAGGGTGCCACACACGCAGAAGGCCCCCCAAAGTGCCCTGCTTAAGTCACCGGGGTTCAGTGTGCGGCTCTGAGGGTGGCGTGTTTCTTTAAGGCTCACAGCCTGTGAGATTCCGAAGTCATTAATTAATAACAGGCTGTGCTAATCAATACGATAGGTATCCACTGTAATGGCTTAGAACATGATGGCTTTTAATGGCGCATGTATAAATGTTAATTGATCTACAGAAAAGGGAAATTTCTGTCTATCGGGTCAATAGTTTATGGATTATGACTACCTTTTAGCTTGAGATTGCTAACGAGTGCGCCTTCCTCCTCCCCTGCCCCCCTGGCCTGTTCTCTGTTTTAATCAGAAATGCCTGTAAACAAGGTACATTAGACCAATTATTGGTAGTAGAATCCAGTAACACTCGCAAAGCCCCAGAGGTCCTCACGGGATGCCACAGGGGACTTCAGTGTCCAGCCTACAGCACGGTCTCTGGAAAGTGGCGGACGCTGCATTGTATGCGATTGTGTATACCCTCCAAGTGTGCAAGCTCCCATAGACTGTCAAGAACTTCAAGTGCTTAATGCATGCAAAATTGAGAGATGCGTAGCAAATGTGTCATCTGCCAGAGTAAGTAGCCTCTGATAAAGTTGTGTTGTTTTTCCCACATCTGCAGGGAAAAGCAAGCACATTTAGAACAGGCTTGACACCAAATCTGGAGCCAGCAGGTGTGCTTTCCCTAGGAGACTCCTACGCACACGGGCCTTGCTTAGCAATGTTCGCGAGTTGGTTACTCCAGCGGGCAGGGTGCAGATGGATGGTCAGACAGATGGACAGATGGACATGTGGGTCCTTCTCCACCAGCATAGCGGGTGACCATGGCCTCCCCTTCCTCTGTGCTGCCCGTGTCCCCTCTTCACTGCTCCCCCCTGGAGTCCGCTTTGGAATGGTGCCAGTTATCAGTGTTATTTAGGCAAATTCAACCTCAGAATACCGATTCTGTAATATTTGAAGAAACTGAGAGTCTGGAACTGTGTCTTGGGCAGCTGTGACACACATGTGTGTGAAGTCAAGAAAGCCAGAATGAGGGATCCTGGGACTGTGCTCTTCTCGATGACCCATGTGTCCCTGGGGTCACCTCCTCCCCCGGTGAGCAGTTTGCAGTACTATCTGCCGATTTTGTTGCAGGGTAGATAGGAACTGTTAGACCTTCTTCACCCCTGCAGCCTTCCGAGGGGGTCTCTTCCGCTGTGAGCGCCTTGCAAAGTTTCAGTGTTTGCACTTTTCTGCTTGCATCCTTCTCTCGGTGCGTTCAGATCGTCACTCCAACGGTGGAAGAGAAAGCCGGGCAAGAAAGCTCTTTTCCCAGGTGGCAGGGTGTGTGTGTGTGTGTGTGTGTGAGTGTGTGTGTGGCAGGGCTGGGTTGATGAGAAGGAAGAATCAGAAGAGAGGTAGTGGAGACTAAGAAGAGAATTGAAGACCTAGGAGGAAAACCAGGAGGGATGGGAAGGAGACTGTGAAACAGTGTAAAAAACCCCGGAAGTATCAACTGAGATGTCTACACAGCACGCCGCAGTGCAGCTGCCAGAGTACTGGGTTCCAAAGCCTGAACACAGAGAGTCACAATAAACAACTACAGAGTGCTCATGTGAGCAACTTGGCTCTCAAGTAAAGGAGACGGAACAGCATTCAACAATAGCTGGATGTGGACAGAAGATTAAATTCGGTTTTCCTTTTCCTCCATGTGGAAGACAGCAGCACGCTTCCGATGAAGGTGTGAAGTGACCGATCAGTAAGTGGCCAACCGTCTTCTCCCATCCGCCCCTTTGGCCGCCCTATCAGGGTCTAAGGACAGTGATGCACCCTGCTGATGTTGGCCCTTACGGTGTTTCAGGCCGGAGGAGTTACCTTCATCCAGCACACCCCCGCATGAGCACACCCGCACGGAGGGGCTCGGGTACCAGGGAGCAGGAGTCCTCTTTGCACGGGGGCATGGGGCGTGAACACGGACCCCCACTCTTGTCTAGAGCCCTCTGAGGTGCCACTGGGCTTTGCGTTGCCTTTCACCTCCTTAGCTTTTTGTTGATCTTCGCTGAGGAGAATTCTCTCTATTCTTTCTTGTTGGCCGGATTTATCTGTCTGTCTGCCTGCTGCTTTTATTTCTTTCCAGTCCACAGTTATATCGTGTGTTGACTGACTCCATCACACCACAAAGCTGCTGTTACTATTCAGATTGTCCTCTCATGCAGACATTCTGCAACAGAAAGAGACCCCCTCTGAGTGAGTAACCTATTCTGGGACATATTTTAGTATGACTGTCACCAGAAACACCACCATCTTAAACAACATGTGGACTTAGCACCACAGATCAGCAAACCTTTTATGTGCTCAGAATTTAACCTGGACACGGAGGGTGTTTGGTGCTAAACTTTCCTTGCACATTGCACTAGGACACTATCTGCTTCTCATTTGGCTCTTTAAAAATGACTTTGATCAACCAGAGCACCAAGGGTTGATTATTAAATGGGTATGAAAACAAACGATTGCTTTCAATTCTGTATTAGTAAAAATAGTTAGCTACATGTAGGCTTTGTGGGCATAAGTTGCTATATTTCTCATCTATTTATTTGTCCACTTATTCATTCCACAAACTTTTCCTGAGGACCCACCGTTCCCAAAGCTATGCCAGAGGCTTCCCTGTCTTCAAGGAAGTCTCAGTCATGTCAGAGACATGAATGTCCATGTGTCCCCAGAGTATCACGTGGCAAAGGCAGGGCGCAATTGTCACAGGTGCTGGGGCCCCAGGACGCTGGCTAGTGTTTGCCCTCCATCGCGGTGAGCAGGCAATTCCAGCACTGTTTTGGGGGACGTGACTGGAAGCTCGGAGAATGAGAGGAAGTGGGAGCCAGGCAGAGGAGGTGTGCAAGCTTCTGGCGAGGCATGAGGAGGCCTGGTGCGCAGTCGGCACCCAGCTTGGTGGTCTGGAGTTAGGGCTGGGGGAGGGGAGCAGGCGGGAGCCCCAGCGTGGTAAAGCAGGCCCGGTCCTCACAGGCCGTTAAAAGGGGTGTTGGGAGAGCTGGGGGAATCGCAGATGGGGTTTTGAGTCAGGCACTTAGTGCAATTAGTGTTTCAGAGACACCAGGCAACAGGAGAGGCTCAGAACCAGGTCGGCTTGGGGGCACCCGGAAGCTGGCTGAGGGGCAGCCCTGGCCTGGGCTCGCACAATGGACAAAGACAAACTGGAGCAAAGAAGAGGACACACTTGGCAGAGTCACTTGAGCTCGGCGACAAATTCAGAGTAACACGGGGGAGAGAGGCAGCATGGGATCAGTGCAGTGGCTTCTCTCTAGAGCCGATGTTCCAGGGTGAGCTGTGTTGACTGTGACGGCTGATCTATGCACATGGAAGCATGGCTATAAATGTCTCTGTGGTTCTGTCTATCCCTCCATCCATCATCTACTTATGTCTATTGTTTAAGAAATTCTAATGAGTATCCAATGAGCTAAAATTCCTTGACTCTGTGCAGAGTTTTTAAGTTACTGTTTTCTTATCTCCTGCCTTTAACACTGCACTCTAACTAGATAGAAAATTCTAGGTCTCCATCTATATTCTTTGACTAGTCTTTCCCCATATTCAGGCACTAATGTAACTTCGAGATAAATTTGCTTGTTTTGTCTGCAGAAACCTTTTCATGTTCATGGACACTTTACTCAGGTTTCAGAAAACTGTGATGGAGTTGTGTTGAAGTGAGTGTATGTTTTGAGTACTTCCTTTCTTTTCCCAGGTGTGATATTTGATCCTAATATTTGAAAGTTTTCATACATTGTGATGATATGAATACTTACATCCCATAATCTAAAGAACCGCACGGGGTAGACTTCAGGCAACTGACCCTGGCACCCTAAAAGTGGAACAAAATAATTGTGTTTAGCTTCTGAGCGGATTTTTAAATTTTAAGGGGAACAGTGTATGCATTTTTATTTGCCAACTTAATAAATGCTCCCTAGTGTGTAATAAAGCAGCAAAAGATAAATGTATAAAGTAGGAAATCAAAAGTGCCCAGCCGTCTACACAACTTCCTTCCCGTGAGACCTTCTCTCAGATTTAGGGTGTGGCTTCCAGACACACAAACTGAATTTTCCCAGTGGGACAACATTATGCGTAGTTTTCCATAATCTGTTTTTCTCAACAATATGTTATGGTATCTTCCCATGCAAATAAATACAGAGCTATACTTTGTGTTTTCATTTTAGATATGGGCAGTTTATTTAGTTAGTCTCTTACTAGTGCCGATTCTCCCTAGGTTTCCCGCTAACGAGTGCTGTCGCTGAGAATATCCCCGTGCACGTCCGTCTCTGTGTGTTTTCCTGTTCTTTCGCTGTGATAAATTCCCGTCACAGGAGCACTGAGTCACAGGCTGTGTGTGCTTCAGAGTCTCATGAGCGCAGTCCTCCACCTGCTCCTGCAGGCCTTGCTCCAGGACCTCCGTGGACACCCAGCTCGGCAGGTGCTTCGGCCCCTGGGGAAAATGGCCCAGTGTTTGCACAGCCTCTGCGCATGCTCCTGCACACTTTAACTCACAGAGATGACGTCTAGCAGCGCGCACTGTGTCCCTGGGGTGGAACTCATCGCTGAACTGTTGTTCAGGCGGTAACGACAAGGAAAAGGTCTCTGTGCCTGCTCAGTACAAACGCAAGGTGTTTTCCACATATTTTTGGTCTGGGGTTCATTGAAAGCCTCAGAGAGCTGACTGTATGTTCTGCTGGCACGCGGATGTGGCACTAGCATGTAAGTGTGAGAGCACACATCCCCCCACACACTTATCTCCCTTGTCACAGTCAATTTGATGTTTCTTTTTCTACGAGACAGAAAAGATATGACTGCTTAAATTTGGATTTTTCATATACCTTGTGCTTACTGCCATTTACATAATTTACATTTCCTTTTGAAAAATTACCTGTTGGAGTCCTCTGCTGATTTTCCCACTGATTTATCATCTGTTCATTGCTTACAAAAAGCTCTTCACATATTAAAGTCAACCTATTTCTGGCAATTTATGTTTTACAGATTTGCTAGGAACCCTCCACCCCATCTCTCAGGTATACATAGAGTAACTCTGAATAAATAAAACACCCCTAGGAGTAAAAACCAAATTAAAAGTTAAAAATACTTAGGGAGGGAACTGCGGAACACAAAGGCACGGCAGGTTGCTCTGGGAAGCAGGAGGGGAAGGAGGAGAATGCCAATCGCCTGAGGGCAGGGCGGCTGGCACACTCGCCCTCCGCGGCGCCGCGCCGGGACGCAGCCATTGCCGGACTGTGTTTCTGGACTTTGTGAGCGTGTGAACACACTCAGGGCTCAGGAGCACGCGGGACGTGAAGGCGGAGGCGAGAACAGGGCAGGGCGTCTGCAGGGGCAGCGAGGGGCAGCGAGGGCCAGCTCCGCGCTCCGCTCCGCATGCCTTTCCCTGCCCCGGGCCACTGCTCATTTACATTGCAAAGTCCTTTTGCTTACTGAGATCTCCCCTGACTGAAGGCCCCAAGGGCTCCTGCGTGTGAGCACATTAAGTTTGTGCATTTTATAAACTGTTCTGTTAGTCACAGAGCAGGTAAACCCCGAGGACCAGGATTAAAAAGGACTCGCATACACGACGTGAGATGGAAGAGCAGGGTTGCCTGCGAGGACAGCTTTAATATTATCAGTGCAGTTTCAGATTTAACTGCAGGTGAATGGCAAGGGATACCTTGGAATCGCTCTTTCGCGGGCTTGCTGAGGATTCCCCTTGTCTAAAATCTTCTAAAGGGCCTTTGGAGAAGTGTAGTAGATAAAGAATTAGTGTATATTTTATAAAAGCAGAAGAAAGAATGCTTTCCTGCTTTTATTTTAACCAACTCTTTGGTTATTTAAATATTATAAATATACGTATTCCTAATTTCTGATTTCCAACTTATGAAAAAAGTACAATAATCTTCCCTTTTGTGTGATTTAGATACTTTCTTGGATGATTGAAAATAGCTCTTTATAAGCTATGCTCTCTTTTTCCCTGAAAGAATAATCTTTTTTTATTAGCATAATAGCTAATTTTAATTCTATGTGACACAAACCCCTTTAACTTTATATGGGGTTTTATATAGTAATGTTTATTTCCTATACAAACTCTCTAGGATGTTTTATTTGTTTTATATCCCATTGAATTTTCCCTGAAACTGCACTAGTTTACAATAATTTTATTACTTTATTAATTAAACGTTTTCCAACAAGCTAGCTATGGCGTTTCTTATCATCAAGGGTTCCATTAGTTTTTAATGGTGTGAGACAAAATTACCATTTACCCACATGCAATTTAAGAAGCATCATTAACACAGGAAAAGCACCAGGTGGGATTTCTAATAGTTACTGTTTCTCATTTTTGTTTTTATTTAAAAAGAATAACTGGTTTTGAGATTTTTCCCCCTTGCAATATTGCCAAATCTTCTCTTGGATTTTACGATCGAGATAATTTAAAATAACGTCCTTCTATTTCTGTGGGCACCGCTTCACCATATTTCCCTCGGGCACGCTGTGCTGTCTAGGACTTGTGCCACGCAGTCGTGAGTGTGGCCTGCAAAGACAGCTGAACAAAGAGGGATCCCCGTGCCCCAGCAGGGTCACTGGCCAAGGGTTCAGCACAGTCAGTGGCCTGCTGTAGGCCTGTCCCTGTCACTGGAGGAGCAGGGGCGATGGCACTCTGAAGGTCTGGGGTCCTGGGAATCACAGAAGTTTCAGGACCCTTGTGAGGTGGACACTCACGAATGTTTTCCCGCAGATCGCAAGGACTCTTGAAAAGGGGTCTCTGTCACAGGTGAGGTGGGCCCTTTCCTCCCGGAGGACAGGAGACACTTGTCTGCCTAAAGTGAAAATGAGACCAATCAGAAATGCCCAGCCAGGAAGGTCTGTAGCAATGCAGACACTCGTAGAAGACGGGAAAGGGCAAATTCCTTCCGCCCGGTGCCCGTGGAACACAGCCACCTGCAGGCCCCTGCCCTGACCCTGCGGGCAAGGGGTGACAGCTCACCCAGCACTGGCAAGAGACAAAACAGTGCAAAAGCAGCCACTTAAGTCTGGGTATCATACAGTCGGTTTGCACACTTCTTCTGGGTTTGATTATTACTGGACAATTACTATTCTGATATATGAAATGGAATAGCAGAGGGAAATCAAAGTCAAGGTTTGGGAACTTTTTAGACAAAGTAGATTAAAATGAACCAATATTCCAAGATTATTTTTACACAAGGACAGGATGTATTAAAAAATATTAGACTCCCCTGCCTCTGGAAAGGCAGACAGATTAATATCTCCTAGAAAATGTTCCGTGAATTCTGTGAGACCTGAACAGTGCTGGAGAACTGAGGGAAACTGCGGGCCTGGCCGCTGGGCCTGGCAGCCTCTCCCGCTGTCTGGTTAGTTCCCAAGGCCCAGGCAGGTGTCCTGAACCTCAGCATGAGGCCCTGGGTGCGCGAGCTACAGACGGGCTGGGTGACACAAAATGCTACATGCGAGTGGATTCAGTGTGTACTTATTGAGCACTTACTATAAATTTATTTAATGGCAAATACTATATTTTGGTTAGCATTCCACATTCCACGAGAAACATTTGCTTCATTTCACAAGGGTAGCTGTAATAAAGTTTTGGGGGAGAAGTGTGTGTGTGTGTGTGTGTGGGTAGGGAAGGTCCCTCATGCTGAGCTGCATCTCTAGCCCTTTGCTCTTCTCTTTCTTATTTTGAGAGAGGGTCTTACTAAGCCCCTGAGTTATCTTGCCCAGGCTGAGCTCGAACTTGTGATCCTCGTGTCTCAGGTTCCTGGAGTGCTAGGAGACAGGTGTACACTATCACACCTGGCTACTAAAAGGGAGTTTTACTCAAAAGACAGAGGGGAAAAAGTATGAATGAAATAGCATCTTCTAAATGTGAAAGTTTTGATACCTAAGAAGCAATGGTTTATAAGCAAAATAAATTTTATTTTCAGCCCACCACTGTGTACTTCCTTTTCACGCCAATCTACAATTTTAGCTAATTTCCAATGACTGTCGGTCTGTCTGTATGCAGAAAATGCCAAAGCTTATTCACAGGAGTGCTGTATGTTTGGCTATTTTTCTTTGTCTGCCCAATTAAACGCTAGCTGTTTTTCTGACTGGCGTGGCAATTCTATATTTGTCCTGGCTACAGAATACGAAGTCCCTGCAGCCAGTGAACCTGGGTCGCACTCACCCTAGAATGTTCCTCCAGTTCACCTTCGATCCATATCAGTTTATAAGTTTTGAGTGAGAAATGTTACTTGCATAGGTTCTTCACAGAGTTGCTATTCCGGGAGAATCACTCTCTAACTTCTTCTCTGGAACAAGTAATTGTTACACAGTTCACGGATTAATTCACGTTTTATTTTGGCCGCCACTTAAGCACACTCATTGTTCAGGGTTCCAGCAAAACCTTTCCGGTGCAGTTCCATTCCTAGTGTTCGTTCTGTCTCCACTCGGTATGCTTTTATTGTGCTTGAAGCTGACAGAAAATTGCTATAGCCAATCACCAAAAAGTGCTTATTTTTTTATGATGTTTTATTTTCATTGCTCAACATTAACATAATGAAACTTTAGATTTTTCTATTAAAACAATGCCGTACATGTGAAGTGTCATGATGAATGACACTCTCGTGTGATATACATTTTGGTGCTTGTAAAATAAAGATTGACATGAGAGCTTGCAGGGGTAGATCCTCTCCGATTTTATTTAGAGGCTGTGTGAAAAGCAGCGTGTGTCTCACACACACACACACACACACACACACACGATTAAGTACTATTCCTCGCCAGGAGAAAGATAACGAAACACTTATTAGAGCACCGTTTTTGTCATTCCGCATCTTTACAAAGCTTCCTGTGCTGGGAGGAATCCAAGGGGCATGGGCCGCACTTTCCAGAGCGCAGGGAGCCCTCCGGAGCGGAGTGTGACACTGTCACAGTGCCAGCGTTGATTCTCAAAGGCAGCACACGTGGTGTGGGATTTTTTGGGAAGCAGCGAGCCATTCAAAAGGTATTAATGTTCATCTGTGCAGATAGTAGAAGGTGACAGACTTACGTTCTGGAGTTTACCTATAATGAGCTTCAGCTACTTCTGCTCGGAATCATTTTCGATGAAATGACACACGAGTTAACATATACACTGGCGACATGACTAGCCAGGAAGCAACGAGTCTGAAATTGAGATCCAGACTGTGGAGTGCATGTGCTGTGTCAAATCTGTGGCAGACGCCGGAGGTCCGGGTCCCCAGGGCCTCAGGAAAAGAGGCAGAGGAGCCGGAGGGGTGGGGCCTGCAGCCTTCGCTGCTCTGTTCTGTTCCTACCCACTGTTTGGGGTGCACACAGTCGGGCACCTGACCGTGGACTCCCCAGGCCTGCTCACTGTACGGCAGGGAACCGAAAGTGGTTCCGCAGGAAAGGCCGAGGGTCAGCGGCCTCTTGTTTCCTGTCTTATCTCCAGAGTCTCTTTGGCGGTACTGGGCTAATCACTTCTTCTTCAGACTGGCTTTCTCATAAGGGGCAAATGGGACCAGGCTGCGGAAATTCCTGTTCCGGTGCTGCTCAAGGAGCGGTTACTGTTCTATTCCTCCCTTTGGGCCTGCTTCTCTCAGCAAAGATGCGGTGACCTGTGAAGTGGCTTTGCTTGTGACATGCGTTTATTTGTTGAATTTAATTAAGTAAGCAAGATTTCATTGGTTAAAGACACATTGGTTAGAGGTAACAGGTTAGAGGTAACTGACCATTCACCATGTTCCTGGCTTATTATTGAGCATGTGTGTCTTGGTGTGGATACGAGTGTGCACGCACACACAATTGTTATTCTCTGTGACCACCCATGTGCTAGGCGTGCCATTGTCACTGTGTTAACAGCGAGAAGGCAGAGATCAGGGGACTAATGCTCCTGTACAGCCCTCCCCTCCTCAGGGACTGCAGGTCACAGTGGCACTCATGGCCACGCATACTCTACTCTACAAAGAAAGCTACAGACTGCACCATATGAACACAAGTCATCCAGTGCTGGGCCACTGAGAGAGAAGAGGCAGGTGCAGAAGAAGAAAGGGAGAGGGTGGCACTTGGTGTGCTAGAAGGAAAGATGGTCTGTGGTAGAAGCAGGCAGCAGAACTCTCATTGTTTTTTATACTTTTTAAAGGCATTAAAGTTTCTCTTGTCTCAGCTGGAAATGCACTTGCTGGGCTCTCCGCGCACTGGGGCGCTGTCTCTGGTTCTCCACAACCTCTTAGCTGCAGTCCTCTTTCTGCCTCTCCATGTGTGGCTCAGAGCACACTTTGGCTGATACTTGGTTATCCCCGGCTGTCGCTCAGGGCTGTTAAGTTGACTCAGTTTTCAAGACATTAAGGGAAGTTTAGTGGTGGAGGAGAGGAGGGGAAGGGACAGGGATCATGGCGTCCCTCATCAGTCGTGGGAGCAGGGGTTGGTACGTGTTGGTGGAGTTCTCTCATGTGCAAACTCCTCTGTGAACACGCAACAGAGGAATCCATTCATGGACATGGACTCTTGTTACGTTTGCACTTTTAGGGCAATGACCTAACTCCCCCCTAACTCCCCGTGCTTGGGTTTGGGGCTATGGAGAAACAGAGGCTGGGTTCACACGGGGTCTTTGAGCCCATTTGAAAGGTTAGGGTGAGTTTCTGTCCAGAAGGTGGCACTCAGAATCAGGTCTTTTGAAGCAGCCTGTTTTTTCTAGTTTACCAGCAACTCCAAGAGTGGCACATTGAAGTATCTTATTTTGCGTGGTGCCACATGAGATAGTGACGCAGGAATCAGTAGTGGGGTTGTGGAGTTTGATGTTAGGAGCAAGAGGCCCCAGGTGTATTCACTGCAGTCAGGCCAGGGATGTGGCCAAGTGGATCAAGAGTCACACAACCTGTAGTTCTGGGTTTGGTCCCAGCCATCTGCAAGCCAAGCGTCTCCCAACATGGCGGCACTTCCTGCTGTGGGCCCTGAGGTGCCACGCATGGTCATAGACTGCCTCGAGGAGGCTCTTGGCACTGTCCTTGAAGTCCTCTGTGAACTGGGAATCATACTTGTGAAGTCGTTCTAAGGGGCTTCCTCCTGACAGGGCTTGGGCGAAAGCACTCTCACAGCAGTGACGGCACAATTACTAAAGTAAGATCTACAAAAAAGATCTACAGGATACGTGTCCACAGAGGCTATGGGAGTAAATAACACAACAAAGGGGCTGCCCCACAATTCAAGTGCTGAAGGGGTCAGAAGACACTGAAAAGGAGCAGTAATAAAGAAGTCAACCAAGGCAGGTTTCTGTATCCACTGTTATCCTAAACTTCTAGTAGCTTGCTTGGCAATGTGAAGAGGGAACTGATTAATGGAATTTTGGAAAACAGAAACTTAGAAAACACAATTACTCCAGAGAATGTTAGAATTTTAAATGCCTGCTTAAAGCTGTGTACTTAGTCCAATTACATGAGTATTATTCTCTTTATGGTAGAATTCTTGTATCTTCTTTGTACCTTGAATAGCTGCCTTACGTGCACTTGGATAAAAGATGGGCGAATATATTAGCTCATCTTATCAGTGGCCTTCACTGGCCAAGTGCCTCCCATAAAGCCAAGCGAGGGTCCTCACGGCCGGACAGCCGCACTCCTTCACGGGCAGTGCTCAGTGGGCTGCGTGTCTCTTCGTTCGTGTGGACGTCCCGGAACTCATTCTTGTCCTCTACTCACCAGGCCTACAGCACCCCTTGGCCGTGACAGGACCAAAATGTCCTTAGATACTGATAATTGCCCTTTCTGTGGCAAAACTGTCCCTATTTGAGACTCACTGTTTTCCAGTGATACTTGACAGCCTTTAGTTTTGGGAACTCAGAAGTTCTGGGACAGTGCAGTTAGTCAGAGATGGGTAATGTGTCTATAGGGAACAAGTGGGTGTGTATTTTGTGTCCCTAACACATCCCTTTCTTGTACTTTCTAGCTCTCTCCCTTTGATTTGGGTTGTGACTCCCTCATGGCGAGAAGAACATTCTTCCAGGCACAGGGTGTATTCTGTGGGTCTCTGTGTGGCTCTCCCTCCCATGCGTCTGCACCCTGCACACATCCATCTGCATCCTGGGTGTCCACCGTATCACACTCACACAGGCTGCCCAGGTGGACGGTGCACAGCCCTCCCTGCCCACCTCCGGCACTTGGGAATGCTGAGATCCACGTAGCTCGTCTTCCCCAGCGGCTGCACCCCCGTCTCATTTCTCTGCCTTTCTTGCCAGCTCCTCATCTGCTAGGCATCCTTTTGGGTCAGCTTTATCTTCTTCCTTCATTTCCTTTGTGAATCAGTTACCAAATCTTGTCACATCCAGCTCTGCACTGTCTCCTATTTCTCCGTGTAACTCACAGACCTCCAAGACACCCCCAGAGGCAGCTTTCACTTGGGGACCTGCTATCACTGTCTCCCTGGCCGTCCTGCCTCAGTCCTTCTACGTGAGCTAATTTTATCCCCCGTTCGAGTCCCAGAGCAGCTACTCCCACCAAGCTTTTAACCTGTATAGACTGGCTCTGACGTTTCAACTATTTTCCAACACTGGCAACAAAAATAGTTTCCCTGTAATTTTTCTCTGAGAAGTCCTAGCTTTTCAGGATTTTATCTACTTTTCTCAAGTACTTTTTTTTTGTTCCCAACAATTTTTCTTTTCTTTGTTTCTATGGTTTTGATAGTTTTTATTAAAGAAATACAGATTTTCTTTAAAATCTGAACTATACACAGGAATCTGAGGATCTACTTCTACTCGAGTCCTCTGAAGTTACTTTAAGGATTATTGTAGAGAACTGCGCCACGCGGCCCAGCCGGCTGTCGAGCCCTTCACGTGGAGATCCCGCGTCCCTGAGGTAGATGCCCTTTATTTCCTTGTTGGAGTTCAGCGCACATCAGGCCTTCCTTACCTCCTCATCCTTACAGTGGGGCACGAGTGTGTAAATTTAGTTTCTGTATTTGGAAAAGATGGTGCACAAATCTCAATCTGCATTCCACTTCCCTGGGTACTGGAAAGCCTCGTTTGAGGGAGGCGCACCCTGCCCAGCTGCACCATGGGGAGGACGTGGAGAGTGGGAGGAGCCGTGGTGAGTTAGCAGCACTCATTGTCACGGCCGCCTTGCCCTGCCACTCGCCGGAGGGGTGTGGACATGTGTGAGGCGGGGCCCTGGGGGCCGGGCTGGAGCCCAGGCTGGTGGTAAACAGGGGCTGTTGCCAGTTGATGGGCTGTGTGAAACGAGTCGGTGGTCCCAGCCCAGCTGTTGGCAGACAGGTGCCTACACCTCGAACCATCGTGACAGTGGGCACTAATTGGCACCTGTGCTGGGAATCTCAGCAGAGGGGCGGAGGGGTGAGTGGAGGAGGGGAGACTTTGCTGTTGGCATAGATGGAGAAGTCTTTAGGGCCAGGAGGACTAAAGTACTGCTGCAAGAACAGCAGCTTTGGAAGATCTGGACATTTCCAACATCGAAAATCACGTTTAGTTACTTTTCCTCTTTCCCCTCCCTCTCTCTCTCTCATTCCTTTCTGGGAGGTTTAGCACTGGCCTTTAGAACTGGACTTTGTCCTTCCCAAGGCACAGGTGCCATGAGAAAGACCCCGCGCTTGGGTATCCACCACTTTCTTCCCTCTGCTCAGCCCAGCCTTCTTCCTGTCCCAGGTGTTCTATGGGGAGGACACTGGTGTGCGTGTGCATTTCTCTGCCTGTTTTTGGTGGTGCATGTAGTTTGCTCATGCTGGGTGCATTCTGTGCCATTCCACTGTCTCACCTCTGTCCCGAGGCCTTTTGGACTGGACCTCTGCTGAGGTCCCTTGAGCATGCTGGCAGCATGCACTGGGCACTCACTCATGAACAAAAGCAAGCAGGAATGAATGAATCCGGCTTTCTTAGCCTGTGGGAGACAGACAGCCGCCCCTCCGAGTGACAGGAGGGGCCACCAGGGGAGACACAGATTCTAGGAGGCACGGAGGCAGGAATGTGTAATCCATTCCCCTCGGCGCCTTTGAAATTCTCCCCCTCTTGTTTTGAATGGCTGCTTAGCGTTCCAATCCATGCAGGCGACCACGCACAATTGCTTTGTGATCGGCACAACTTAGCTTTCTAACTGATGGGCTGGTTCCACTGCGAGCTTGGAAGGGCAGACTCTGCTCTGTCAGTGTTTAGAATCTTGCCACTGCCAAAGCCAGTGTTTTTCAGCTCACCTTGACTGACAATATAGTGAATGCGATTTTGGTGATCTTAACCAATACAATTCTTTAAGACAAAGGGGAGAATTTCATAAATATGAAAAGCTACAACTATATTTTGATTCTGCAAATAAATGTACTAGAACCGTTTTACTCATTTGTCTATTAGAACTGAGTAAATGTTTCTGTTTTGCAACTTTTCAAATTATAATTTATCATGAAAATTTTAAAAAGTACTATTTTAAAATTATAGATCTAAAATTAACTGGCAAAAATATGTCTAAAAGATAGCTTAATATGGTCCTTATTTTGATTATTTAATTGAATAATTACTATTGTTCAAAATTAGGCTAATAAATGTAGCAAATGGTAAACATGAGTTAGTATATGCTGACAAAAATGTGATAAATGAAGCATGATACAGTTTGAAAACTCTAAAATTATCTGTTAAGGGTTTGACTAGTAAAATGCTTTCTCCCTCTCTGTATATGATTTTTGACTAGGGTATTTCTCTATATTTATTTTGAGAGGAAAAAAGTATCACCTGAATATTGATCAGAAACAATTTCCCAAATGTGCCAGTTTCAATGTCATTTGCCAAGATGCATTTCTTTATTTCACATTGCAAGTTTGTTTTGGATGCTAGACTAGCAAGGGAATACATAGCAAATGTTTGACACTCCTTTTAGTATCAGAACCAAATACCCCTCACACCCACTAGCAGGAGTGCACTGCGAATTACTGGATGCCCGCTGCAGGGTATTTTAAAAGGTGAGAGAAAGTCCAGTTTGCAGGAGGAGACCAGGGGTGTTTGAAACCAAGGTAGAGCAGCTCGGAGATTTCAGTCTTTAACGGGAAGGCAGGAAGCACAGACACGTCACTGTACCTCTTCATTGTTTAATTTTAGAAGTACTTTACAATAGCTTGATTTGTAAAGTGCATGGGAAGTGGTATACGTCAGGTGAGATTATTACCAAGATCACAGCCTAGTGCAGAGCCCTCCTGCGTATTAGTGCTGGCAGGTAATTCGGATGCATTTCACACAACCAGTTTCTGCTGAGCAGCCTCCAGGCATTGTTTTCGGTAAAGCATAGAAGGTGGAAGATCTAACATAGACTTTCTATTCCCAATAATCGATCTGTGAGCTGCTCAGTGTGGGGCTCGCTACCTCCGGCACCTCAGTAGGTTTTGTTTTGGTGCCTCTTGATCTTACCGCTGGAGACTCTTTGGATCCCTTTCCCTGATGCTCTCTGGAGAAGTCTCTAGAATGCACAGCTCGCAGAACGGTTTTAAATTTACCCCTTAATTCAGCTGATGGGGCCTCACCTTCAAAGCTTTCGCATTCCCTTACGACATATTTGTGTTCGTCTTTCTTTTTGATGAAGTTGTAATTAGTCCTGGGGAGCAGTTGTTTCCAATTAAGCAAGAGGAGAAAATAACAACAGAAGTTTTATAACAAATCATTAGACATTCTGATACCAGGTCAGTGCGTTAAGATTTTTGTGATAAAAATCTGTGTGTCAAAAATAATTCTGCCCATTCCTATATATTTGTTAACATTATATTTCATATCTACTGGTATTTCCTAAGCAGATAATATCTTTTCTCAGATCTCCAGAGAGCTAGAATTTCTGTGATGCTTATCCATAGTATTTTGCTGTTATTTTATATCTCACAGACAATAAAATGCAAGATATTCCTTCTAACATGATAGCTTGTACTGAATGATCACAGAATCGAGAGGGCATTTTAAATGGAGAAAATCAAAGTTCTCTTTTAAAAGAGACAAGGAGAGTGATGTGTTAATGAAGCAAGTATTTGACTTAATTGACGATTTTGTATTATACTTTTGAATAGTGGTGGTCTCTGCCCGTTACTTAACTTTAAAAAAAAAGTTTTA
>PVJX010012099.1:0-30000 GCA_004027295.1 Dolichotis patagonum | reverse complement strand
GTGCCGTTATTGTTCAAAACATTTATTCTAAAAATCTCACCAGAGAAAAGTATAAAAACCAAGAAGGGCAAAGTCCCATAATCTGTCTGCATCAGCTTTCTTCCCTCTGTGAGGGCTTCATTATGCTGGCTGCACAATTCTGTGTTTTGTTTTGCTTTTTCATGTTCCAGCTTATGCCGTGGGCCCTGTGGTTGCAGAGCCCCTCGCTCACTAACGCAGGAGGGCTCCGCTAACCCTAACAGAATCCCGTTCCTCCTAAATCAGGCAGATGCCTCAGACGGAATGGAACCCACATCAAGAGAGCGGGAGGAGGGTGAAATGGTGCCAGTAATTGCCCTGTGGGGCCACTCGGCTTAAACAAGCCGGAGCCTGCGAGCTCGGCACCCACATGGCCCAGAGGGGCACAGTGCTTTGCTCGAGGTTGGCTGAGATTGCAAACCAGGGAGCCCACCACAGCGAACCCCGTCTGGAGCCCGGGTGCGCGCTGTGCCCTGCCATGTGTCCCCAAGGACATCTGAGTCCAGCATGTCAGCACTTTGGAACAGCTTGGGTTTGGTGACCAATGTCAACCTCCCACACATGTCCTAGCTGGCCAAGACCAGTGCAAAGGCTGCCGGGCTGACTGGCCAGGCCACCTCCTGTTACAGCTGTGGCTCAGGAGTGGTGAAGCAGAAGGAAGTGGGTGGAGCCGCCACACACCGACAAGTGGCTCCCACCCAGGACCCCGGGTGACGCTGAGGGAAGCCGTATCTGTGTCTAGCCTGCCACTGCGGGATCCATAAAGTCACTCTCATCCCACTTTAGGAAATCAATTTCAGATATTTCTGCTGGGAGGTGACATTGGCCTTACTATTTTGAGACAAGAAATCAAAATCCCAATTTCAGGCAACCTTGTGATGGCACGAGGGAGACAAGGAAGAGTTGGGTGCGCCTCCCATAAAACAGTAATTTGGGTAGTTTTGAATTCATTTGCCTGACATAGCCCTAAGCAAATTCTGCTTGGGTCTTTCCTACAGGAGAGCAGTTTAGTCTCAGGTGCTAAGAAGCAGGCACAGAGACCACTGAGGACATCGGGCCATAATCCAAGGTCATATTAATGTCACCACCACCAGCGCAAGGCAAGTCTCTTGCATAGGCTCCACATATGCCTGAGAAATCCAGAAACTGGAAAATTTGATGCATATCTGTGGATGATTTTTGGTAGGACAAAGGGAAAAATTATAAAGTAGGTGGCACGTTTCGTTTTATGGTGGAAGCATCTTTACCAAAAATAGAATAATTTATAATTTCAAAAACGTCATGATAAATACCAGTTGGGTGGAAGATGGTAGTTTTATGTGGGCAATTTCAGTCACTCATTCACCCGTTTTAACATGAAGTTCTGTTTATTAGGTGCCTCCTTTGTACAATTACCGGGACCCCCGGTGAGCACCTCTGTAAGAAAGGCTATGAAGGCAGAACAAGACAGAGGCGTCGAGACCGTCTCAGTGAGCGAGACTGCTCCTTAAACCACCCATGGGGGAAGGAACCACGGCTCACGCAAAGGACCCAAAGAGTATTGCACCGGACAGTAGCCGGCACAAGAGCTCTGGTGCCAGACGAACCTGGAGTAGTCGGCCGGGTTTGATGTCAGCGGCTTTGACCTTCAGAGCAATGCTACAGTCAATCCATGTTATCCACGGGCCTACTGTTCTTGGTTTGGGAACTTTCTACTGAGTCCCTTGGCAGAAAATGTTTTCAATCAGGGAGTATTAAAATACAGAGTCCACACTTTAATAGTCGGCATATCAATAAATAGCTGGAGCTGACGGCCACTACTTTGTCACCATCTTGTCATTGCTGAGGCCTAAGCTTACTTGCGTTTGTCTCAGGATATCTCAATACATTTAGTATTAAAATATTCATACAAGGTTTTCCTTCCCTGACATACACAATTTTTGGCAGAGGCTGTACTAATCACTCCCTTGCTGATAATTTATTAATGTCTACTCCACACACCCAATGGGAGCTGGGAAAACTGCGACCCACCGGCTGCACAGGCACGGCCTCTGCCGCATGAACAGAAGCGACCCGAGGACCAACTCCGAGCAAAGAGGAGTCAACTGTAGGAAACTGGCTGTGGCCTAGGAAGTCAGAACTCTTAAAGATGATGGTGTGAAGAGCCCGCCCATTTTATAAAGTTTCCTTTACACTCCAGACCGCTTAGCGTTCTAGGGGCCATTTGCTGCTGGAAGATGACCTTTTCCCACTCCATGCTGGTCCACATGGCTGAGTTGAGCAACATGGGGGCCACTTTTCGTGCAGAAAGGAGAAAGAGAAGGTTTACGAATATTTTCTGACTTCCTTTGTAAAATTTACGATGCAGTTTAGTTCAAGGAGGCAATGTTTACTTACTGCATTTTAAATTTATTTATTTTAACCTCTTTCCAACACACCTGTATCCCCGTGCACGCTTGGTCACCTGCATCCCCACGGCTGCCACTCAGGCAGGGGGGCAGTTTGGCTGGGCAGGGGCAGGGTAAGGGTGCAGCATGCAGGCGCAGGCTGAGCTGGGGCACCGCCGGTGGGCGTCCCCGTCGTCGTGCTGTCGTCTCTGCCCCCTCTTTCAGATTCCGTGCTTGGTGTGTCCCATCTGCAGACTGAGCACCCACAGACAGGAAGGCTCTGTCAGGCCTCTGCTTCATCTCCAGTATGTCAGGGCGGGGCAGCGGTTTGAAGATTTCACAGTCAGGACCATTCTACTGACAAAAATCTAGAGGATTGTTACTGCATGTGTGCGCGCGCACATGTGTGTGTTACTGGGGACTGAGCCCAGGGAGCCCTGAGCTACATCCCCAGCCCTATTTGTGAATTTTGAGACAGGGTCTTGCTAAGTTGCCCAGTCTGACCTCCGACTTGCTATCTCCCTGCCTCAGCCTCCTGCGTAGCTTAGGAACTGCAGTGTGTGCCACCTGCAGGCTCCTTACTACTCTCAGCAGCATGTGGCTAATTTCCATTGCTCTGACTTTGTCCTTCAGGTATAAGGTCAAGATGTGCCTGTCGTGGGGTGAATCTCGCCTACTTTTTAAAAGAATGTTTTGTTTGCTTCTTTTTGAATGGAGGGGTCTAGGTAACATAGCTGCCTTATGGTGGGCGGTTTAATTGCTTTAAGAAAGGAATTTAGAGAATGGTCACCGTCTATTTGATCATAGGGTAAGTACTACCCTAACCACTGTAGCTGCCGAGCCCCCGTCCTTTTGGTCTTCTGTGTTGCTTCAGACCCTGCATTAAGCTACAGGTCACTATACTGCATCCGACATCACCTGGGGAACGGACCGAGCAAAGGGGAGTTCCCAGCCCAGCCAGGGGGCCACTGGCAAAATTACAGTAATGCATTCAGAGGTGTGTTTTGTATTAAATAAATGCATGTCGCTGTGGTCAGCGCTAAGGGAGTCTTCAAGTTACTGTTAAGGTTTCACTAGCTCAGTGGTTTGCAACCATATTGGGCCCTTTTAATAACGCATCCTTCGTGGTGTCTGCGTGAAACTCACGGCTAATGCTTACTAATGCCCATCGTTAGGTTATCTAGTGCTATACCATGGGGAGAATAAAAGGAAAGCATATAATAAAGTACTGGCTATATAATCTGTAAATGCTCTGGGAGAGCTGTTTTCATTGAAACACAGTAAGAAAAGTCCACAGGGCCTCTGGGGGTGGGCCACCTTCCTGGAAATGGTCCTGGGAGCCAGGGCTTGCAAGGTCCCTGACAAACGTGCTTTACCCTCTGCCCCATGCCCAGCCTCAGGCGTGGTTTTTTTATGGATTAAATGCCCTACAAATATTTACATCTTGAGTTTAAACAGTGAAGAAGAAGGAAGGAAACGGACCTTGTCCGGGCTGGTGGCAGGTCGGGTTAGTGGCCTTGAGAGAGACAGGGTGACCTCAGCCCCCGTCCTGGAACTTGTGGGCTCAGGCTGGCTCTGGGTCTCTACCTGCATTTTAGTTTGCAGAGATAAATTCCAGGACAGGGGCTGATGAGCCTCATTTTAGGCCATGCCAGGCAGGAGTGGATGAAGAGCCTCCCGCACCCCCGGTGAGAAGCTTCGGGCTTCGGAGAATGAACACCAGCCCTGCGGTGAATTTTGAGAATCATATTTGCTTTATAAACAAGGTGAATGCAAAAGACGACAGTGCATATTTTTAGAATTTAATTTATAAGACATGCTGTTTATAAGACATTATTGTTTTACCATTCATGTGACAAAATGATCTTGATTATAGGTGGTGCAATTGTATTTGTTTTCTTTTGCGAGGATTGCAAATTAGAATGTATTGAGAACGGAAATATACTGAGGAGAAAAAAGTGTTTCTGCCAGGCAAGATGAATTATTTTTAGTTTGGGGGTGAACTCTTTAAATATCTAATATCGAGTTTTGTGATTTCTGTTCCCTACTCCCTGCTATCTTTTAAAAGCTATTGTGACTTAAATCGTGCTGGGCATAATGTAATAAGACAAATTAATTATATCCTTCACTGGAAACATCAAGAGCTGTGTTACTACCATTATCTTCTACTAAAATTATTTCTAGGCATTTAAAAAAATTTTCCCTGCAATTTTTTAAGATTATTCACCAAAAGTGTTTACAGTTTTTTCATTAGGTTTATTTTTACATGTTGTGCTTGAAGTTTTCAACCATAATTAAAATCATAATGTGTCTCATGATACGTGTCCCTTCATCAGGCGTGTACATCTGACAAGATTTTAAATATAGAGTAGCGATCCTGGTTACAGACAGCATGCACTTCCCAGTGTACCCAAGACTAATACAGGTTTTTTCAGTTTATATATTTAAATTTACTTTCTAGAAGAATAATTGAGTAGAAGCAGAATAAAAGACTCTGCACGTTTTATCTTGATATATTGCATGGCTCAGTGCTTTGAGGGGGAGAGGACAGTTATTCTCATACACAAAGCCCCCAGCCGTGGGTGACCCCCCCCTACTTCCTTCTCTTACCCCATAACCACTAAGTCCCCCAGCCTCAGCCTCACAAAAATGGAATGGCCAGCCAAGCGAACAACAGAGCCCCGGCGAGTAAGGGATTACTGGTGTGGCTTACAACTATACTGGACCACAGATTTATAGATTGCACGGGGCAATCAATTGATAGCTCAGCTAATAGCTCTACCTGCACGATGCTAAACAAGGCGTTTTGTTAATTTTTCAAACTGATTTGCTCTCTTAACTGCTTTTAGTGCTGTAATACCAATGTTTTCTTTTTTTTTTTTAAATGAGGGACTTTGCAAGTCCCTGAAGATTATGCTTTCTTTTAGAATTAATGATTTTCTTAGCACATTTAAAGTAAACAGAATGATTGAGAAAATAAATGCTCCTTAATGTTTTCAGCTTGAGGATGATAAGAGGTTTGCCTTTTTGTTCTTGGCACTGTTCAATCCTACAGGTTGAGATAAAAGAAAGGACTGGTGTGCTGCATTTCACAGAAAGGTTTCTGAAGGCAAAAATCTTCCGCTTGGAGATACTGTTTATGGGGCATAAATCCAGCTGGACGGAGAATAATTCTAACCAACTTTTGATTTTTAGTTTGATTTCTTTGCTTTATTTTACATGTGACCCCTGCAAAGCCACAGAACAGCTCCTGATCTAGTTTCCCTGTAGACCCCTTCTGAGCCTCGCAGGTGTGGGAAGAGGCCTTCTCTCCCCAAGTGTGCTCAGAGTGTGGACAGAGTGTGCAAATGCCCAGTGCGGTATGTCCAGAGAGAAGAGAGTGTCACCCCGTGGGGACTGCTGTGGACTTTCTGACGCCTGAGGACAGTAGAGTCACAGGCAGTCAGCAGTGAGCCTGGTACTGACCCAACCAAGCTGGGAAACTAGAATCCTGTGACAAGTGTGTGCGACAGTTGTGGCCACAGCCACCCAGACTGAGTGCCACCGCGTGGCGGGGAGTGCGGGGCCGTCGCCCGGTGTTGCTCTGAGAGTCCAAGAAAGTCTGGCAAGGGACACTGCGGTGCTGTCCAGAGAATCCCAAAGCGTCCCCCATAGGACTCAGCCCTGTGTTTCCGGCCCAGACGACACTCCGATTAAATTCAGGGTGTGTTTCTCATTTTAGAAGGCTGTGCGTGCGCTGCCATGGTCTTTTCTTAGATAAAAACATATCCACACTCCTTCCCTACAAAACGAAACCAAACACATTTAGAACACATGTGGGCCATTTCTCTATGGGAAAGGCCGTTTGCGGTTAACACAGAAAGTATTTATGGTTTCACTGTTAATTGTGGTTTCTTTGTATTAGCCAAGAAAGGTAGCGTTTTCATTGTAGGAATAGTAAGAAGGCAACTGCCTTTCTAAAAAATGTCTGTATTTTCTGGAGGAAGTAACTGAATTATGATCCTTCTAAATACCAAAGGAGTATATGCAACCTAAAATTGTGTTTCCAACTTGAATAGAAATTTATTTAAATAGTATTAATTGTATTTTGCTACATTTCCATGAGTCAAGAAAGCATAATCAATATATATATAAAACATGGGAACAGTTTATTTTTTATTCATATTTGTTATCTAGGGCATTACATGTCTCTTCTGGACTAATGCTATTTTGGTAACTGATAATTTCATTTTTGAGAAATTGTTAATTTTATAATTTGTTCAAGCCCAAGTCAGTGGGCTATCTTTCCTGGTTCATTTGTTTTATTCTTTCTGTCTTATCTATTTCTAATTTCCTTTCCCTTTTTGAATTAAAAATTGTATA
Source organism: Dolichotis patagonum (assembly GCA_004027295.1). Lineage (NCBI taxonomy): Eukaryota > Metazoa > Chordata > Mammalia > Rodentia > Caviidae > Dolichotis > Dolichotis patagonum. The sequence goes on along the minus strand of PVJX010012099.1, from coordinate 23,254 downwards.
ATTTTTAGAGCATTGAAATATTTTATTTCATGGTTTAAAATATGTTTTAATTTTAAGTTACATTTTTCGAGGATTCTATAATGTGAGTGAATGAATTCAAAGGTTAATTAAACATGAATGCACATTTGTAGAGTCTGTGTACTAATTTTTTTAGCAAGCAATTCCACAAATATTAGTTATTAAGATCTGAAAAGTTCACATATATAGTAGAAGAAGGTGGGAAGGAGACAGTTGGGATTATTAGGTCAATAACACAAACACTTAAGAGATTAATATGTCAAGCAATATTTCTTAAGTATACTGCTTTCATTACCTACAAGGAAGGATAAGTTTTATAATATCATTACTATGCAATTTTAAGAATTATAAACGATAAATATATACTGTGTTATACTTTATTAAATTTCATAAGAAAAACAAATCAAGCCAAGCACTAATCTCTAGTTTCTGTATGTGAAAAACATTCTTTATGAAAAGGCTTGTAAGTATAATTTATCAATTTAATCACATACATTTATGTGTATCTCATGAATGTATGTGGAATTGAGTCTAAATGAATATTTAATGATGTTAAAAGTAGTTTTCCAAAGATCTGCATTTATTCAAAGTTCATGTAAAGGCTGTTAATTTAGATAAATACTATTGTGTCCATTGCTAAACATTCATGTAATTCTGGGTTTTAATTTAATAGCTACAGACACCAAATACTGTAGTACATTTAAACTGGTCTAATACTAGCATTCAAACTCACTCCAATAAAATATTTAAAGATTTTGATACATATTTTGCCATATCTTTGACTTGCTAATGGAAAATGAAACTAGAATTTATCATTATATACAGAATTTTAAAGCTTTGATTAGCTGACATACTATAAAAATTTCTGTCTCAATTAGTGTAATGCATTTCATACAATGAATGATACTAAACATTAGTGTAGTCATCAACTTTGACATACTTATATATAAACTTATGGATTATTTTAAAATTTACTGATAACCATAAGAAATGCTTTTGATGTGTTCTAGTGATTTTTAAAATTCTAGGGACAACAGCCATGGAGTCTTTATAAAATGGGATAAATAAACTTCTGCCTACAACTTGCCTAACTTCATTTTAATGAATATATTGCATTTTCTTTTTATGTGGCTAACACGTCAAATGCAAATCATTTCTGGCCCTGGGTACCCTGGGTACAGGTGTTTTTTTGCATAGCAGAACAAAATGTACTTGTTTTTACTATTATTTTCATGCACATTCAAATAGTGATGTGGAGTAGCCTAAGAGCAAAAGCAGATTTTACTAAAACCGAGATGTTTTCGCCAGGGGAGGCACTAGGAGGTGGTAGTCGGGTGGGTGCAGGCAACGCCACGCCAGGTTCCGGCCTCCTGGGGCCAGGCCCGGGCAGCAGGCTTCGCTGCGCGCCTACCTCTCCTCCGCGCCTTCGTCCTCTGCGTCCCCGCCGGCCGCCTGTAGGGGGCACTGCTCAGCTGTCACAAAGAAACCCTTGTTAGGTGTCCTTTCTGCGGCTCTGAGATGTAGTTAATATTCATTATTTCTGCAAGGCATTCAGTTTAAAAAATAATTAATAGTTCATCTTTAAAAAACGTAGAGGCATAATTGAGTAAGAAGAAATCCCACTTAGGTATCACGGTGGACATTCGGATTCTTGAGGATGTTAAAAAAAAACGCACAAACCACACTGTGCAAGGTCCTGCTGGTCCGAGCCCGTCTTTCTGTCCTCCTGTGCTTCTGGAGCTCGGGGTGCATTTACAGCACCCAGATTTTCATTACTGTGCCCGGGCCTTGCTGTCCCTTTGCCTCTAGGGCTCCCAGAGAGCAGGGTGTGGAGCGATCCTGATTACGTTTGGGGAGAGGAACCACAGAGCTTGGAATTCTGTGCCCACCCCGGGGCTTGTAAACAGCTTATCTCTAATGGGAGTGGAAGGCTGCATGTGAGGTTGTGTGTGGCCTGCTCTCCCGCCCGCCCTGCTGCAGAGCCTCCTGGGTGGCAGGTGGGGCTGTGGCCTGGGGGCCCTGGGGCACAGCGGCGGTGAAGCCCCCCCCCCAAGCCCCAGGTTCCCCCTCTTCCCGCCAGGCTGCACTCTCGCTGCTGCGTCTCTGGGCCCCTTCCCACTCCGCCCGCTGTCTCTCTGCCCCCACAGGATCTCTGGCTGTACTTGCTCAGAGAGGAGCTTCATCTCCTCTCCTCTGCAGCTCTCAGCGCTGCCCACGCTCTGGAAAACCTCTGTGCGTGCTGGGCTTCCTTCCTCACCCGCCATCAGTGTGTGGATGTCTAGCAGGCTTCCTGCGCTGACCTCCTGGGCCAGCCACCACCCCACCAGCCCCTCACATGGGGATTTCCCTGCTGGGAGGGGATTTTCTTAGGCTATGCTTTGGTTCAGAAGACGAGGGAGCCTCTGTCACCACTCCTGCGGTCATCCTTCCCTTTCACTGGACACCTTGATGTCACACTGGCCACAGTCAAGTGACAGCCCGGGTCAGTGCTCACCCCGGCCCTGCGTCTCAGCGTGAGAGCCCTGGCCGCTCAGGGGCCCTGAGACACCGCCCAGCTGGCCCCTGGCTCTTTTCCTGGACATAGAGCATGTCCAGTCTTCCGTGTTTTGAAGATGCTTTCCGGTGTGAACTCGCTCTGCAGTCACCTCACACCTGGCTTCGGTTGTTCACTTTGACAGACTCTGCACACACTGGTGTTTGCAACCGTTCATGAATACCTGGTGCCGTGGTTTGCTTGAGAGTGAAGAAGTCTGTTTTTTGTGAGATTGGGAATCATGGGCTGACAAGGGTCAGGTCTCAGGGGAGGACGCTGACCCCCCACCTTTGGCAAAATGATAAAGCACTGCCGACTTGAGTGGACTTTCTTGAGCGGGAACATGTTCTATTCTGAGTAGGAAAAATCTGGAAAGTCTTACGCGGTGGAAGATCTGAGGGTGCTCTGTAGCTGTAGTTGGTCACAACCCTTGTCCCTTCTGCTCTTCTCTGCCTTCCATCTCTCCGAGTTATGGTGAGTGTCTGGGATGGCGGTGTGGTTGCCAGCCCAGCAGAGGTGCCTGTTTCATCCTGTGAACAGGTGATGCTGCTCTGCCTAAGCAGTCACAGAGAAGCCGAGGAGAAAGAGACCAAGGCTCACCTGGGCGGAAGATAGCCTTTGCACACCTCTGTGTGTTTGCTCCTCGACACGGCCCGTTTCAGAAAAGGCGACTGCGATTTGGAGAGATCATGTAACTTTTCCAATATCGCACACCCACAAAGTTAGGATCCTGGACTCAGAGATTTGTCATTTCCTGGTCTTGTATCCCTCAGAACACCTTCTGCCCCTTATCAGCTCAGCTGAGCGCTGACCTGCTTCCTGTGGCCAGGCTCAGGGTGCGTCTTCCCCGCTAACCCCAGCCATGCCCAGGGCTGTGCCACACAGCCGCAGCCCTCCTTACCATGCTGCCTCCTTGCCGGACCTCCTGTAGATAAGCCTTCTCATTCTCACAGCTCTAACGCCACGGGATACTTAACCACTACTTAGCAGAAGCTGCTAGAAGCCAGGTCATTTTTCTAGATGACAGGACAGGTGCCTAGGACAATAAATCAGAGTTTTATGTATTTTATTTTTCCCCTTTATTCAGGTGTTAGTTCAGTGCTATCGTAACTTTCCTTTAAAACCTATCACCACCTGTACAGTTTACTTTTTCCTCGTTGTCTGCCTTCTCCAGCTGAAACGCAAGCTGTGTGACAGGAAGAATGAGGCCAGCTCTTGTTTCTGTTGTGTCTACAACACGAGGATATACCCGGCTACACAGACCAGAGTAGCAGGCAAGCCAAGTGCCTGCAATTGGGTTAATGGGGGTGGCATGGTGGAAGTGAGTAACAGAGCCACTGAGAGAGTGTGAGGGCGCAGCCACCCCGAAAACAGGCCTAGTGACACGGAAAGCAAACTGGTGCTTGCATGCCAGCCGTGCAGCTTTGAGGACAGGGCAGGAGTCTTTTGTGTCAGGGAAGACGAACCAGTTTCTCAGCATCTGTTTAGGGGTAAAGTGGGGCTTCAGTGGAAAGGGATGTTGGGACGTACGGTGGTTGGGAAGGAACGGGCTGCTTTGTAAGAGAAAGTTTCAGTTGTAGAGTTAATCTGAAGTAATCTCAGCTATTAATGAGGTAAAAATACATCTAGGCCTTCATTCAAAGACAATGGGGTATTGGTCTCAGTTTTTAAGCAATTGCAAAAAGCTACTAGTTCACAGGAAAGAGCAGTTAGAAAGTTTGCTATCTACATATTGCTTTGGGGTTTGATGAACTACTTTGGTCATGATTTCCCCCTATATCTAGGGGAGAAGAGTGGATTTGAATTCAACCCATCATGAAAGCAGAGCAGAGGTTGAAGGTACCAGATTTTCTCTCTGTCCTCATGCTTAGCTCCTCGGATGGTTCTTAATCCTATTTTCCTTTATGTTCTTCCTTCAAAATCAATAACAATGTTCTTAATAGTAATGTGAGTACCAATAGTCACTCAACAGCCAAACATGGTGGTGCACACCTATAATCTCAGCACTTGGGAGGCAGAGGCAGGAGGATCCCCATGAGTTTGAGATCAGCCTGGGCTACAAAGTGAGCTCAAGGTCAGCCTGAACAGCATAGTGAGACCCTGTCCCAAAAAGATTAAAAAAAAATAGTCACTCAACACTTCTTGAGCACTTACTATGTGCCAGGTGCTACTCTAAGTATCTCTCGGAACCTCATTCCCTCAGTAATTCTATGAGGTGGGCACAGTCACACTCACCATGCAGAAGGAATGAGTGCACAGAGACAGTGAGAAACGTGCTCATGGTCACACAGCTGACGTGTGGCTCAGTGAGGTGACCGGGCCTGGCAGGGGCCACCAAGGGCTGTACTCTGAATCACGAGGCCCCTCTTCCTGCTCAGCTCGTTCCATTTACACCGAGCTCAGCATTTTTGAAATTCTGTGGGAAAGGTGCTTCTCTATGTGTCACCCTGCACGGCTGCCCAGGGACACTGGCCAGGTCCTCGCTGACCCCTGGCCCAGGGAACTTCTCTCTCCTGGCGTGTCGGGAGCTCTTGGAAGCATTGGCTGATTGTGGGTGGTTGTGGCCTCATCGTTTGGCGGCACTGGCAGAGGCAGCTTCTGGGAGCATAGTCGGGATCTTGGCGGTGGGATTCCTACAGTGGGGGGGGGGAGGAGGGTGCCAGGGCAGGGCCTTGAGGGCTCCGAGTGCCCTTGCTGAGAGCAGCGGGTTCCAGATCCCCTGGATGCACTGGGCGAGAGCAGAAGGAACGGAGCGAATGAGAGTCGAAAAATCACAAGGATGAAATCAGAGTTCTTAAAAATGGAACGAAGCGCCTCACCCATGTCAGAGAATATATTCCAGACCACAGTGGGAAGTTTTCAGTATCAAAGGATTAAATGGTAGGGGAAATATACCCATACCACATTAATCACAGCCCGTCATCGTCCATCTGTCCATCCGCCCATCTCCAACCCCCTCATCCATCTGGTCACAGTCTGTACGCCTGGGACCTGGAGTTAGGACTGGGAACCATGGGCTGATCAGAAATGACATGGCAGACATCCTGTGAATCATTTACTTTAACAGGATTAAAAAGACATTTATTGGAAATAAAATTTTCAATACCGTCATAATGAAATAGCAGCGGATGCTGCCCTCTGTGTCTTTGCCTACGTTCGCAGTCCCATTGGCAACATCAGCCCCTCTCTGCGTCCCATGCTCAGTACTGAGAGCCTGCAGACTGGGGCATTGTTTGAGAGGTGGAGGGCACCCCGATTTGGGGGACACCCCAACTGAGGGTTGACAATAGTGTGAGCGCTCCCCTGCGTTTATAAACATTGTGTGTGTGGCCCGCCTGGGCTGGAGACTTGTCCTTGGTGGTCGGTTTCTCTTCCCACCGAGGCCTCTCTGGCCGTGGAAAACCTCTCAGGAACATGGAGAGACATCTCTGAGACCCACACCCACCCCAGGGGCGGTGTGGGGCCGTGAAGCTGAGGCCCGTCCCCTCTGCCTGGACGGACCGCCTGACTGACACATTTCCGAGGGCACACGGACCCAGCACGCAGCAGGAAGTGGCTACTTGTCCACAGTTTGATGGGAAGGCAGGGACAGGGGTGGGGGCCTGCTCAGTGGGGGAGCACCATGCAGCGTGCTGGAGGCCCCGGCTTCCTTCTCCAGCCCGAACGAATAAACAGAGTGCTTTGCCCACATCGGAACAAGAATTCACCGCGTTGTGCTTGCAGCCTGGCCTGGGGACACCGGAGTCCTTGATGCTGCCGAGGGGCAGCTGTGGAAGGCGCTCAGCTCCTTCGGGACACTGGGGTCAGGACGGCGGTCCCAGTGGGCTTGAGTTTCTGCACTGCGGAATCCCTTCCTTTCCTTGATTGCCGTTTTTCCAGGAGCACCTGGACTGGGCAGGGGTCGGGAGCCAGCACCTTCTAGGCAGCAGCAGCCCCGGGGTGAGGAAGGCGTCTGCAGCCGGGGCTTCCAGCGGTGGGTTTTCATGTCGTTCCGTGAATGTTTTCGCGATGAGGAAGCATCTTCACACCCTCACCCATCCGAGGCCACAGGCTGCTTCAGTGTGCTAGGCTTTAGGAACCATGAAGGAAGCGCGCTTCACCTGACTTCAGGACTGGAGTGTGACAGGGGTTTTCCCGCTTAGGAAAATGTCGCCTTCTCTCTGATGCTCACCGTGTGAAGGAAGGAGGCCTCTAGCACGGCATTCGTCTGGATTTGGTTGGCAGCTGATCACAAATAAAGAGCCAATCAGCCGATCCAGTCAAAGGTCTCGTCTAGTACGACATCAACACGGGAGAGGAAAGCAGACGCAAGAGTATCTAAACCACAGCGAGCAGGACAGAGAGAGCCGTCCCCAGGCGGACAGCAGTGTCTGGCGTGTCCCGATGGTCCGACCTGGGGTTTCCACGCTTTCCCAAGATGGAAGACGAGGGGTGGACGGCGGCCGGTTCTGGACAGGGCAGCTGCTGTGCTCCTGGCTCTGAACCCTGAGCTAAAGCAGCGAGCAGGAGCCACGGCTCCTGGCTGTGAATACCTGTGAAGGCAGAGAACACTTCGGGAATGGAGCCTGGACTGGAGAGGCGGCGGTCTGATGGAGCCGTGTCACCGGGGGATGCCCCACCTGTGGGCCCAGCAGGGCGGGACGACTGAGTCAGAGGAGGCGGAAAACAGTGAGTCAGAGAATTGGAGAGAGAAAAGATTTGACGCCTCTGGTAAATAGAAGCTGGAGTCTGAGTGCAGATGTGAGTCAAAGCAAGATGGCAGTGAGCAGGGGCAGAGGCAGAGACGGGGTGTTAGCGACGGGCGGACATCATGTCGCCTACCACCACAGACAGTGCTGCGGGCCTGGCCTTTCCACACCACCTTTCTGACATCGAGACCAGGACTCCAGGACGCCGAGGCCAGTGGCCACAGCCGCTCACCCGCTGCCTGCTGGCCAGGGCGAGGGACAGACCCAGGGCTGGTTTGAGAGGACAGCTGTGCTGCCGTGAATCCTTATACTTTCAGGAAATCACATCAGCATTCCTCAGTCCGTGCTATTCGGAAATATGGATTGCAAATTTAATTTGTTAATTCACAAGCCTATTTTTTACCTGTTCAATTTAATACCACTCAAATTTGCCAACAAGTGATATGCCAGCTTCCTGCCAGACCACTCGAGGCAAAATGTGAATCATCAGCGGCTAAATGGCTTTTCTTGACATTGAATGAATTTCCAGTTTCCTATTTAGCAATGATACATGAATATAACTGACTTTAATAGGGAAATAAGGTCTTTCTACACTTTATCTAACTCAGGTCTCACATCATTCTGCCCCACTAAGGCCTCCGGCGTGTGTCAGCACAGCTTGCTTTGCATGTGCACGTGCAGCACACTGTGAAAGCGTGCAGATCTGCATATAATGCGCCCATGGGTGTGTACGGTAACTAACCCGCTATTTTATTTATCATCAATTTGCTTTAGGTGGCAAATATGCAAGCACTGCAAGCATACTTTACGCAATCCTTCTAACAGTAGAAAAGGTTGTGAGAGGCTAAGTCACTTTATATAAATCGCTAATCCAAGTCTTTTCACATAAAAGCTTCTGCTCCCGTCCGCCCTCAGTGTGTGGTTTTCGTTACTGCGTCTTCTCCTCGGGAAACATGGGTCACTCTGCTTTCCTGTCCCACCCTTTGACCCTGAAGTGGTAGGGGGCTCTAAACTTGCTGCCAGACGCCTTAATTGTATTTGACGCCTCATTTCTAATGCCTGGGACTAAATCCAGAGCACGAACCTGAGAAGGTGCAAGGATAGTGCACACTAGGGGTCTCTTCCTAAGGGTACCAAAATCTTGGGACTGTTTCTTGATAACCACATCAAATGCAATTCTTGAGGCTTAGGAAGACAAAAATACTCCTTGGAAAAACAAAAGAAAATTAGCAAGAATTAGTCTGGACACAAAAACACCACAAGAAAAACTGTATAACTATAAGCCCATAAATATATGTTAATAAATTTAGCAACAAAAATATATAGTACCTCACAATGTGACTCACTGGAGACGAATGTCGCTGCATACCGGGCAGGGGCAGCATATGAATGCGCATTCAACGGTTACAGTCAGTGTGCCAGGGAGCCTTTCTTTAGACCGAGTATTAGGGAAGAAAATTGCATACTTGATGTCTGGTGGTTTCTAGAATGCTGTTTTTGTTTACGGGTTGGGGAAATGCCAGTGGTTTCAGCAAAATAAGAATAGAATTGTACATTATTGTGAAGTTATTTTAAAAACAACAGATGCAAGGCAGGTCATGGAATTTTTTTTTTTTTTTTTTTGGATTGTTAGGCTGGAGAATGTCAGGTCCTAAGACATTCTTGAAGGACCAGGACATGATTTTCATCTGGGTGTCCCTAGAATTGATATTATAAGTACCTCCCCTGATGCACATGTCCTGGAAACGTCTGGGATTGTTGGAACAGTGGTCCCGGCAGGCTCACTGAAGACTCAGTAGGTTTTTCTCAGCTGCACATGGGGGTTGCTCATTTCAGCAGTCTCCATGGCACTAGACTGATGCTGCAATCTACAAATCTAGTGTTTTTCTTCTGAGCTTTCCCCCTAATGCTGCTCACTGTGCTGATTCCATTTTACCCTCATGCAAGGAGCTTCCTGACTCGTTTTGCCTCTGTCTGCCTAAGACCTTCAGAGTCTCTGGTAACACTTGGTATTTCACCTTCCCAATTCTGAGAGAAAACAACTGTAGTCTGCGGGAAGGGAGGAATCCCAGCAGTTATTTGCAAGAGAATGTTCTTTTACTTTCAAACCTACGGCACTCACGGCAAGCACTGCTTTACGGACCACATAGGGGACTTAAAGGGTAAGCAGGGGTCATGGATGAAGTCCAGCCACCAGGAAGTTTTAGAATGTATATAAATACATATAAACATATTTATATTACATATAGATATATATAATATGTAAGATGTAAAAATAATAGACCAAACAGTGAATGACTCACTGGTCTTGCTGTTTCTCCAGAAGCCATTGCCTAACTGGTTTAAGCAATTTCTTAAGTAATCTGCTTACTGTAATGATTGCCTGTGATGACTGAAGGTTAAATGCAGCACAAAAATTTTATCTTTTGAAGGAATTTCCAAGTAGATATGGCTATTACAATTTTCTAATTTTGAACACAATTTCTCAATTCCACCTATAAAATTAGACATCTAGCATTTTCCCTGTCACGGTTTGGTGGCTCACTGGGCCGGCCGATGGTCCAGTGCATGTCCCGGTGGGGTCACGCATGTGAACACACTGACTTCTCCCTCTGTGATCCGCCTGTGCCATCTTGGCTCGTCAGTGGACAAGACAGCAAAGGACAGGGCTGTGCCACATGGCGGGTGCAGGTCAGGCCGGTGTGTCCGGCTTTATTCATTCCTGCCCATCCCCAGAGGCCATTAGAGTGACTGTCTTAGAATATCGATCAGAGGGAGCATCCCTGCTGCTGAAATCCTTCATACCCCTGGGGAGGGAGCATAACCACCACCCTGCAGGTATGGAAGCCTCATGATCAGGCCTGCTGCCCGGGCCGAAGGACCAGCTCTGATGCTCCCAGTCATCCTGGGTTGGGCCACGGTTGCGGGCCATCTCCACCGTGGTGAGGGGGACCCTTCTGTCTGTGCTGCCTTCGGCGAGAGGAGCGCTGGAGGCTCGCAGGCCCTGATGGTGAGAGAGTGTGTTGGAGCTATTTCCTCTGGCTCCTTCCTTCCCCCAGGTGCGCACCTGCTGAGAGCAGATGGTTCTCACACCAGCCACGACGCTGCTCCTGCTGCTGCCCCTCCCCCAGGGATGCCCACCCTTCCTGGTGGGGTTCGCTCACCGGCCCAGGGACTTTCCACAGGACTGGTTCTGTCGTTGGGATGTGAGAGCTCTGCTCATTACTTCGCTTGGGCAAACAGTAAAGTCTGAACACCAGTGATAAATGCAGCCCAAGGTGCTCGGGAGAGCCGACGCCAAGGAGAATTGGGGGTGCCAAACAGGATATCTAGATCCGAGGTGGAGGGAGAGTACTCCACCCCTTGCAATGACTCCTGAGGGCATCTGTTTGCGAATTCATGTTCCAGAGCAAAGCAGTAGTTAACTTTTGTTGGACAGATCCATTTCTGGTGTCGGATGTGCATAAAAGTTTAGTGTATTTTTCCATTCTTTCCGCTGGGCCTTCTCATGGCAGGAGACACTGACCTTCCTGGAGGTGGTGTTTGCCTCTGAATCTTCTCTCTGTCTCTGCTGCTGCAGCCACACTATGCAAAGGAACCGGGCACGGCTGGATTGACCATGTCTTCCAGCGGCTGATGGATCCCTGAGCAATGAAGGTTTGATCATAAAGAACTAAGGTGCTATGGCAGTGAATGTGCAACAATGATGCTTTGTAAATCTTGGCTATCTTAATGTCAGATATGAACTAGAAACTTAGTATACATGCACTCCATGCCTTTGGTTTTCATGTAAGAATTGGCTTGTCAATAATCTTATCCAAAATAAAAGAGCACTACACTAAAAATCACTTGACAGAAACATAAATAATGGTATAATTACAAATAAATGCTAAAATAAATTTACATTTTTAAACATGTAGGTCAAGTTACATATGGAAAAGCATAAACAAGTAGACATCATTACTTCATTGTCCATAATTATTTCCAATTAGCTTATAAATTCCAGATTCTTTTTTTTATTTCACAGCATAATAGGATTTGAATAAATACCTGTTTTTCAGAAGGGAAACAGTGCACTGTGGGTATGGCCTAAAGATGTAAGTATCTCTCTGTAATTTTTGTGCTGCCTTTTGCTAGCCATGTAATTTTGCTTTGATAAATAACACATGGAACTGTTGGCCTTGCAGGCTGACCACCCCAAAGAAGATGCCTAAAGACACTGTAATATTTGCAAATGAGTTGGGTCAATGACCACAGACAATGCCTGCTCCAAAGCAAATAAACATGCAGAAGGCAGCGGTGGGTGCAGCCCCTGGAGAGCGGGCAGGTTTCCACAGAGGGCGGAGAGAGGGGAGAGCAGAGGTCCGGGTCAGCAGCTCCAGAGTGAGGGCTGCAGAGCGGGCGAGCTCTGCCTCCAAGCCTTTGCCTTCTGTCCTACCGGGAACCACTTTGTTCTAATTAAGATGAAAGATACTGGGACGTATTAATACAAACACCAATACACAGCTCTCCACTCAAATCCTCATGTTCCCAATTTCTAGCTTTTCCATCTTGGGTTTGCCCTTTTATTCCTTGACTTCCGCAATTGCAAAAATGTGATAAAACTTGGATTTTAGAGTTGGAAGATAAAATCTGGTCCAATAGGGCAAGGACTCAGCACAGTACCTGTTGTGTGGTAGGCAGTCTGCCCAAGTTAGATGTCATGCGTCTTTCCATTTACCAGCTTTTATGGAGTGACTGTGGCAGGCCCTGCTCTTGGCTGTGAGAGGGCCTTTCCCTCTGGGGTACCGTTTCTACCTCATGCTCACCGTTATGGTTACCCAGCTTCTAGGCCACACTTTCAGCCAAACAGGTGTGCGCAGCTCTCGGGAATGGTCTCGAGCTTTGCCTGTGCTCCTGGCCGATGGTAAGCACTCTGCTGTGCTGGTCCTCTTCGGTCTCTTGGCTTCGGCAGCTTTTGCTGTGCTCTTTTCTAAGCTCACCTGGCTCCTGGTGTCCCCTACCACATCCAAGGAGCTGCTTGCGTCAGTGCAGTGGTCCCTTAGACTTCCGTCAGGCTTGCGTAGCACTCTAATTAACGACATGTGTCCACTGCGTCTCTGGCCCGGGCAAATGTTTTTCCTGTTTCACTGAGCGCAGTGCGTAGAATGTGAGCCCCTCAGATCCCGCAGCCCAGCGGCTGCTCAAGGCAGCGGGCCTGGGGGACGACGCTGGCCGTGGCCGCTGACCTTGCTTCACTCCTGAGCTTCAGATAGGGAGGGGGTGCGCATGGACACCGCACGCTGGCCTCCTTCCACCTCGCCACATTGCCCTCTGCTCGCCCTGCCCTGCCTCGGGCTGCCCACACTGGCGAAGCTTGAATTTAGCTCCCGTTAATGGCTGTGGTGGGATAAGGCCTGATCCCAGTAATTCATTCTTCATCTGAGATGTTAAATGATGATCAAACATTAGATGGCCTACTTACAAAGCAAGTGTAAACCTCTCAAGCTTCTGGTTTCACATGCCAAACACACACATCACGAGACATAACTCGAGGTCGCCAGCCAAAGGGTTTGGAAGAAAGGTCATGATTTTAAAAGTTCAAACAAAGCACGGTTACATTTTACAGTTACTTGAAGGTAGAAATTTGTCTTTCCCTTATGCCTGTCAGCACAGGGTCAGGGCAGGTCATTCAAAAGAAGCAAAAGCCCTTATAGGAACCACAGTGTCACATTCATTAACCTTCTAGAGAACCTGCTCGGGAGCTGTCACTTCCTGTACTGTCACCAAAGGAGTTAAATCAAACAGAATTAAAGGAGGGTTTCGCAATCAGCAGAGAACACTTGCACCTTGTTGTTTTAAACAGGTATTACGGGAGTTATACCTCCCGGCATGACCGGCTTGAACAGAAGAAATGTGGGTGTTCTGGTACTTCACACCCATACAAAGGAGGTGGGGGGGGCAGAGGGGTTGGTATAAATCTACGCACTGCTGAGGGACAGAGGCACAGCATGCATGGCAGTGGGGACAAAGGGGTGCAGCACACAGGACTGGTCCTGCCCTGGACTTGCGGGCACTGCCCTGGGCAGCCTGGTCCAGCTGGGCGGCGAGTGAAGAGTGGACAGTGAGTAAGGGCACTGTTGGACTGGGCTCTTAGAAATGTTCAGAGAATTGTCTTATTCTCTGAGCAGACCTATGAGACATTTGGAGACAAAAAAACAGGAGGTGGAAAGCATGGAAAAGAAAGGTAATGTTTAGCAAAAAACATTACAAAGTTGTTAGAATGTTTTCTAAGTTTCTGCCTTTTGCATTACACATCTCAGATGATTAGTTCAGTGAGAAGTAGGTCTACTCTAATACTTTTGCAGAGAGCATTACATTATCTGGCAATGTCAGAGGAAGCATCTGAGTTACGTTAGATAATATTCAGTGTCATCGGAAATTTTGTCCTAGTTATGACTTTTGTCTCAATGTTCCCCAAAGCCTCATGTGCTCATGGATGGGACATTTTGGAGGTGGCTGGATCTATGGTGTGACGCTGGGACTAAGGGTGCTTGGATAGGGCGTAAGGGTGTGTGACAACTAAATTAGTGCACTGACTGGCTGAGCGTGGTTCTGGCAAGGGCCACACCGCATGTGGGTGGTGCCGCCCAGTAGGATTGTCGTTAACTGGCTCACTGGGCTGCGTGGTCATCCTGGGAGCACAGAGGTGAGTTCATGTCGCAGGGACAGAGATGTGAAAGTTCACAGAAGCCAGGGAAAGGGACAAGGGAGGCACTGGGCTGGCGCTGGACCACTCACTCATCTCTGATCTTGCTTCTATGTGAAGGAGATAAGTCCCTGTTCTATTGCTCTTATTTGGATTTTTCTATTAAAGATAGCTCAACTTAATTCCCCATGGAAACAAATGTGAGTAAATAATTCCTTAGAAACATACCTAAGTGAGAAATAAACCCTGGACAAGATGTTCTCTGCTGACTACAGTTATCTGGTGGCAGTAAAGAGTCCCCATGCCGGTCACTGCCCACAGGCATCTGTCCGAACAATGGCATGAGCAGGAAGACTCGTGAGGAGGATTCAGACCAAGTGTTTATATCTGCTCCCCAAGTGGGGTATGATGTCATCTGAAAGGATTGGGACAGGAAGGAAAGAAAACTGCATTTGGAAAAGACGATGCAAGTCCCGTTACTGGTGACCCTGACTTGGACACGTGGATTGAAGTCTGCCAAGGTGTTCTACAAATATTAATGACAGTTATCACAGGGAGGTAGGGTTTTAGAATCTTTTTGTTCTCTTCCTTATGGTTTAATTTATTGAATTTTTAAAAATTACTGCATATTTTATGCAGTCAGAAAAATAGTTTTGTCATTGTGAAAATCACAAAGAAAGAAAAACTAATGAGAAGAAAGGCAGCTGTGATGCCTATGTGGTCTTGGTTTGTGTCTGAGATGCATAGAGAGACACAGAGATGGGGAGGAGGGGGAGCCTGGTTAGAATGGTAGCTATGAAGAGGGTTTCAGTGCCCCAGGAAACGGTCTAAGGAGTGGGGAATGTGAAGATTCAGTTGAGAGAGGGGAAATGGGAAGGAGGAAGTCCCAGCAAAGGGGAGACAGGAGAGGGTGGACCCTGAACTGGGTGGAAAACTGGGTCCTGGTGAGCAGAAGGACTCATCCTCACCTTGATGAAGGAGGCTGAGAGTGGTGAGAAAGAGCAGGGGTACGGGGTGGGGAGGTAGAAGAGATTGGAAGCCCTGAAGTGGAAGGATCCTCGGTGAGAGTTTCCAGTTTCTCAGGAGTCTGAGGTGTCTGGAGCTGGCGGGGAGCACCCTGAGGGGCAGCAGTGGGTACTCACAGGAGCAGGTGGGAGATGAGCTCACTGGCCAATGTACAACTGGCTGGCCAGGGGGAGCCCCGGCAGTGTCCTGGCCAGCAGCAGAGCCCACAAAAGGTGTCCAGGTCTTCCTCACATTGGGTGTGAGCTGGAACAAGAGTTCCCCACTGGACGGAAATGTGGACAACAGGATAGTTCTTGTGTAACACTTCCATTGCTGAAGAAATCTCGGAAAGAAGAAGTAAAACACAGCCAATGATACAGGGGCAGAACCAGCTCAGGGTGATAAGTATTGAGCACCTTTTAAATGTGCAGAATGGTAGGAGAGAAAAGTGACTACAGTACAGCTGTTTCCCACCAAGACACTTAGACAGGAGTCAGGGCACATGCGGGGTGAGCCTGAGTTTGCCCTGGAAATCAGAGATGCAGGGATGGTTCTAGGCTCACCTTGAGATGTACAGTCAAAGGAAAGGGGCTCAGTGCCTTTTTAAATCCACCAGTGAGGCACGCGGCGCTTGGCGCTTGGTGATGACTCGGTGGATGATGAGATGATGGGACAGAGAGGCCACAGATACCCCAATAAGCAAGAGGCTTTTGGAGCAACCTTGGCTGTGGCAGTCAAGAGCTCGCCCTTGAAGGAGGCGCGTTCTCCCAAAGGGAAGAGAGAAGGCACCTTATGTCCTGGAGCGGGCGGGTGGGCTGGGGACCAGGGAGGTAGGAGTGTGTTGAATGACACAGGGGGAAAGTGGCTGCAGTGGCCTGTGACCCCTGGACAGATCAGCCTGGGTGCACAAGACATAAAAAAGGCGTTAGGACCTTCAGTGCAAGAAACGTGGGCATCATGGCTGGCTCTGACGAGATGGAAGTAGGAGGCTCGTGGGGTGAGGGTGGCACCTCGGGAGGGCGCCCAGCATCGGCGCAATCAGATGGTTCTTGCACAGGGGGAGGGGAAATCGGGAAGCCAGGTGGCACACAGCTGCTTGGCTAACACACGCTTAATCCAGAGGGCTTCTGTGCCCCTCAGCACCCTCCCGTCTGCCCCTCAGCCCTGCAGATGATGTGGCATCTTGGCTTGTGTGCTGTCCTGGTGCCAGGGCAGTCACTGGCACAGACGGTCTTCAGATTGTGCCCTCACCCTCTGCAGCCAGGCAGACCTGTGGGGGTCTCTCCTGTCCCACCCTTATGCAGGAGCCACGTCCTCCTTAATTCAGCAATATTATTCCTTATTGCTTATCCACGCAGTGAGCCAACATGTTATGTCTGAGGCACTTGTAGGCAGCGATTCAGCTTTCCATGAGATGCTTTTTTTGGTCCTGGAGATGGAACTCACAACCTCAAGCTTACCAGCAGGTGTGTGAACTGCTGAGCTAAATCCCCCTTCCTCTGTGAGGTGCGTTTTATGCAGCATAGGCTTGGGCCCCACCCCCACCATGCTACTCCCAACACCTGCCCCAGGAGATTTGCTTATACAGATTTATAGCCCAAAATAGTGTACACTTGGAGAGAAGAGAGACACTATTAATTGTCTACCAGACCCTACGGGTGACTTAGGACATGCAGTCACTTCTGCTATGTTTTCCCTTATATTCTCTTGGAATGGTATCTGTTAGCTTCTTATTGTAGCTCTAACAAGTTGTGGCAGAGTTAGTGACTTGCGGCCCCACAAAGGGACCCTCTCGCCTCTCTGGGGAACAGAGGTCTGAAGTGAATCTCCCAGAAGATGGAAGAATGGGCAGGCTGGTTCCCTATGGCACCCAGGGAGGGCCCGCCCCCTGGCTTTTGTGGTGACCACCATATGTTCTGAGGGCCATTAGGTAGCCTGCCACCCTCGTTCTTCCAGGTAACACCTCCCAGGGAGCTACGCCCTGTGTCTCTCTGCAAGTGAGCTTGTGGGATACCAATTCCCGCTCATATTCCCTCAGGCCCCCCTAGGGTTAGGTGTGGCTCTACTCGCTCCTCCGCAGAAGCACAACCCCAGACCCAGAGGTGAGCTCTGCACGGACCGCAGCCTCCAGAAGCCTAACACTGTCTCTGGTGGAGCAGCCCCAAACGGTCACCAAATGCTCACCCCCATTAGTCCCTCTGAGGTCAAGCCAAGCTCAGGGTTTAGCTGATCATCCTGTCTGTCTATGAACAGGCAAGAGCCTGTGTGGCCTGACCTTGCCGCCCTGGCTGGTCTCGCCTCACAGCTCTCCCTCCGTTATTCCACGTCCAAGGAATACCGGACGTGTTTATAACCTGGGACAGCTTCCAGCTCTTTGCCTTCTCTTGTCGGCCCTCTTCCTGTACCCTGCTCCCCTAGTATGTACAGATGCACCTGCGAGCACACACTTACACACGCGCTCACACACCCATGCCTTACCACTGCCACATCCGGCTTCACCCTGAGGTCCCAGCTGAGGTGGTCCCGCATTGACTGGGCATGTTTGTCACGCACTGCTATTGCGACCTGCCCACCTCCCCAACACTGCAACACTTCCTTCACTATCATTATTAAATCTGTCCCCCTGGCTTCACTTCCCTACCAAGCCGAAAGCTTGGCTAGGGAACTTGTCCACTGTGTCAGCCTGGACCACAGCACGGCTCTCGCGATGCGGGAGAGCGGCTCCGCGGCATTTACTGATTGATGCCCTGTGATGAGGAGTCTCATTTTGGTGATGGAGAGTGAAGATATATTTCTCTTGAAGCATAACTTTCAAGAGGATGGGAAACTTTTTCTATGCGCATCAGCTAGGGACCTGCGCCCTCTCAGAGTACTCTTGTGTCATGCCTCTGAATTCCAGGAATTTAAAGAAATCTAATCATGGCCCAGGTTTCTCATAGAATACAGGAGAATGCTAGGGCTTGCTTCTTTGTTCTATGGGCTTTGGTGATTTTCATCCACCTAACTTACAAGATGGAGTTATGAATTCACAAAGGGACCTAACTAACCATCTCTTTGACCTGCAGGGAGGGCCGCTGGCCCTAGGTGAGAAGAGGACTCCTCTTACACCTTTGATGTGTTATGTCTTCAAAGAAGGCTGGGTATTTTTCTTCCCACCAAGTGTCGACATTGACCTCCTACTAACAAGTATTTCTTTTGTCTGTTCACAAAGCGTTTTCTCTTTCATTACACAAATTTCATTCTGCCTCTGTGTTAAATATGTGTGCTTTTGCTATAGTCGCCCACACTGGGCCTGTGCTAGTATCACATCTCTCTTTCTAGTAGATAGTTCTTTAAACATAGAAAACTATTCATTCTTAGCTCACAGAGACTCTAACAAGGGTCTAGTCTGCTTTCTGAACCTTTCTGGGTTGTAACAATGTGCGCCATATGGCCTCAACAAACACTCCTTTGCAGTGCCTAATTTTTTTGCAGCCAGCGTTCCCTCTTGAATGTATGTGCTCATGTGATTTTGCATATGCTTCTTTTATATAAGATCCAGATTCTTTGCTCTTCTGTTATATTCTTTCATCACTGCTTCAAGGTCTTTAGCTTAAGTAAAAGATGACAGTGTCATCTACATATTTGAGATGTCTCTGGTCCTTGAGTCTTTCTCTTTATTTGTAGAAACCTTGAAAGTTTTCTCAAAGCAGGGGGTAAAGAGTCTTAGTGAGATACCACCTATTAATTCTACACTACAAACTGACCTTTACCACCTAATTTTCGAGTTAAATGTGATGGTATCATTGTGAAGAAATGTTTGGGGGTGCTTACCATGTGGCTCTTCTATTGCTTCTTTTGCAGTGTTCCGACAAAGCATTGATTTCCATTAAGTTCAAATTCTTTTCAAGTCCCACAAAAGCCATACAAAACAACTTGTTTATTGTCTATTGTTCAGCCTGCTCTGCGGTTTGAAAGCAAATAAAAAATAATGCCCACTTTAACTTCCCATACGTGCTGGGTTACCTGGGTTGTTACACTTTGTTTATTATCGATAAAGAACACGTCTCTCTAACTGAACTTGCCGACCACAGAGAGCATCAGTCATAATATTAATCAAATGATTAATAAGAAGCTGCAGGACTGAGCGAATGAACCCTGACTAGCACATGGCTCCACTTCCAAGTCAGTTCAGCCCACCCCGGCACCCAATTCAAATGCAAGCTGAGGAAGCAGAAAATAAACGGAAGCTGCATGCGTGTCAGAATCACTCTGCACACCCAGGAATGCAGACACAAGTGTCCCCATTCGGTCACACCCACAGTCTCCACACCCGGAACAAGCTCCTCTACGGCCGGCTGGGCACGGGGTGCGTTGGCCTTGTATTCTCCCCCGCTGCCTGCCCGCTCCCTACCTCTGTCTCTCGGCCCTCATTCCTCCTTTTCAGTGAGGCTTGTCTGCGCAATCCGTTCCACAATAGAACATGTGTGCATGGCGGTCCACGCTGGCGACAAGCAGGCAGGGGCTGGAGTGCCAGAGGAAGATGTTTTATTTGCTACGCGTGGCTGAGTAACGTTACTCCAAAACAGCCGCTTAAAACAACAAATATTTATGACCTCGCAGTTTCGGGGGTCAGGAACCCAGGCCACTTGGCTGGGAGGCTTTGACTCTGTTCTCTCCTGAGCTGGGACTGAGGTCTGCGCTGAGGCTCCCTGGGGCGGGGCAGGAGAAGCACTTCGGGGTTCACTCGCTGGCTGCTGGCCATGGCGGCTTCCAGCGTTTGGTGATGTCAGAAGATGGGGACTTGGGGGTGTTTTAGGGGCCACCTACTGCAAGTTCCAGAGGTGACTCCTGCCTCCTCTCTTCTCCTGCCCTTAGCTTTACATTTGCTTACCTTCTGCAGCCAAGCATGGAAGTGATCAGTTCTTCCTGTTTTGGCACATTGGCAAGTACGGGGATTCTCACAAATGAGTGGCTTTTTCTTCCCAGTCCCTGCCCCGCTCCACAGGTCCTTACTGAAATCCTACTGAACCCCACTGTGGCCCCCTGTGCTCACACCCAGGGATGCCAGAATATCCCTGGTAGGCAGAAGGTCACATACCCAACTGACCCTCAGTGACATTTCCCAAGTACACAAAATACACCACCCCTCCGAGAGCCCTACCTCTTGTCCTGAGTCCTCTTTCATACCATTCTCCGTGTACTTTGAGAGGCAGCTCAGTCTCAAATGCTCAGCCCTGTGTCACTGGGGCCAAAGCACCCCATATATACAGCTTAAAGGAGGAGGCTTTAATGTTTGCGCACAGTGTCAGGGAGATCAGCCCACGGTTGGCAGCCTGAAGGAGGAACACCCTGCCGAAGGTGTGGGAGCAAAGCCGATGAGTTCACGGCGGTGGGGAAGCAGAGTGGGGAGCAGTGGCAGAGACGAAGGGGCGAGGGAGCAGACCTAGACCCCATGGTGGCACCTCCATGACCCACCCAGAAGTTGCTCCGTCAGTCCTCAGTGGCCCCCAAACAATGAGAATGATAGTTAACTTAGCCATATCAGCATGTAAAGCTTAGAATTATATATTTGTAAAGCTGACACTTGTCATTATTTACTTATTTTTCATTACTTAAGCATTTCTGGTTGTTATTCTTATTCTTCTTCTCTTATGAATTGCACACTATTGTTGTTTGTGCATTTATTTTATCTGGGGAGGGACATGGCAGGACAATCACCGTGGAATCGCTCCTCTGCCCCCTTCCCACCCTGTGGCTCCCTTTAGCCTGAAATCCTGTCTGATTCCTCGCGGCTCCTCCAGTATAAGACTGACACGCAGTCACTTTTAACACAGATTTTTGGACTTCAGACTAAGTCTGAGTAGGAATGGTGGCTTATGTTTTCACTTTTTCTTTTACCTCTCAAGAGTCTAGGAGTACATTGCCTTTTGTGAAGATGCTCAACATTTTAATTTTGACTTAACTTGAACAAAGTAGCCATCGTGACCCCTTACTGCTGCCTAACTATGACTTGTTTCCTGCATTTCTAGTGGATACGCAGAAATCTGGACCTGCCGCCACACCTGTCCGGTCAGGACGAGCCGGCCTAAACGAGTGGAGCCAGCATGTCAGCTTGCTCAGTTCCTAATCCCCTTAGAGCATCTTCGTTCTCCTGTACCTCAGGGATGCATCCTTCAGATTATTTTTACCCTTCTATTAAAAAATACACAATTATTACACAATGCACAAGTAATAATGGCTAAATATTAGTAAAGATGAAAATGAATTATGGAAATGTTGCTCCAGACAGATAACAAAAAGGGTGAGGCGACATTAATGTTTTTCACAACAGGGTTTCTCTGAGTCTTGTTTTTTTCCATGCAAAATTATTCCAAACCTATGCTTGGAGAATGAGAACCTCAGTACATGCTGTCTAGCTTGATTATGCATATAAGGTAAAATATGGAGGATTCAAAAATATAACAAGGAATAAAATCAGAAAACCTCCAATGATTATTTTTGATGTTTTAAAATGAAAAGAGAAAATGGCGGCTAAATAAAAACTAAGATTTCATTTCATTGTAAGTACCCAAACTAAAGAGCAGGGCTGCATGCCACATTTAGAAATTGTTTAGAAGCTGAATTCATTAAAATATTTTATAGTTCAGTTAGTGTTGTTTCAGAAGGGAGTTCCAAGGAGAATTCAAACAAGAGGCATGCCTAGGTGTTCAAGAAAATATGGAACCAATTTTAAAATAACTTAGTTTACTAAAATGCAAAGTATAAATTCTCATTTGGAGTCAGTTTCTACCAGCTGTCTTGCAAGTATTTATGATTACAGCATAAAGCAATCTAGAAATGAATAAAGGAGTGTGATTCACTTTCTATAAGATAGCTCAAAGCTTGTGGATTTGCACTCAAGGTCTGTATTAGAGACACATTTCCCTCTGACCAACCTGCAGACTTAGAATTACAGCACTGGGAAACATTGGTGATGGAGAAAGTAGAAGGAGGTACAGCAGTACGTCTCTTTCTGAGTGCTGGGAAGAACTCAGCCCTCCAAGCTTTCGCACGTACAAGCATACTCCGTGCTCTGTCAGTGTCCCGAGACCACCTTGTGTCCCCATGGGAAGCCTTGGCCCTGAGGCCATGCCTCCTGTACCCTGGAGTCTATCACAGTAACTATCAACCCCAAGCAGTGGAAGAAAGCAGGACCCTGAAACCTTCCAGAAAATGTAAGGCAGGAGCAAGATGCTGAATGAAGTAGCCACTAATCGAGACAGTTGCAGAGAGGCTGGGAGAAGCTGGCCAGGAGGGGCCGGAAGCCAGAGCTGCGCACGGTTGGCTGACTATAGACAGCAGCAATGGACCATGGACATTGAAAAGTTAGCAGCAAGGATTCGAATGTTTTCATCGTAAGGAAATGATGTTTGAGAAGTCAGACATGGTACTGTGAGTTAAACATTACATGACATACTGAAATATCACCTGGTACCCCATAAATACCCACCATCTTTATGTTTTTATGAGTTAGTTAAATTAGGAGAAAACAATAAAACCCTGAGAGAGAGAGAGAGAGAGAGAGAGAGAGAGAGAGAGAGAGAGAGGGAGACTGGTAAGAGAAAGTGAAAAATTGCAAGCACCTGTAGCTTGGTCTCCAGCTCCAGGATTAAGCGAGGAGGGTGTGCTTACCGTCTTTTGAAGCATTGCTCCTGGAGTCTGAAGCTCTTGGTCTGTCTCCTGGAGGTTTGCAGATGCCACAGCCAGCCTCCCATCAAAGCAACCCTTGCTTCGTCTCCTAGAAACAGCCCAGCACTAAGTGAGGGGTTCTAGAGCCTTAGAGAAACGTACTTGTCCTCTAAAAGGATGCTTTACCTGTGACCCCAGCACTCTGGACCCGAGGCAGGAGGATCACAAGTTCAAGCCCAGCCTGGGCAATGTAGTGAGACCCTGCCTCAAAAAAATGGAGGGGGTTTGGTGCATAGCTCAGAGTGAAGGTCCTGGGTTCAGTCTCCAGAATCGCAGACAAAAAATAAATATAAAGAAAGCAAAGGGTGATTTAGAGTTGTGCTCTTGCTGCACGTTTCTAACCCCTGACCATCAGCACTGAAAGAGTCTTTCTCTATTTCCCAGGGTTCCTGAAGAGTTTCCTGTCTCAGCCCTGTTGAGGTCAGAAATGATAAAAGTTGGGGTGTTGAAAGAATTAAATATTTTAAATCTTAAAAAGGAATTTGAAGTTTTTTGAGTGTTCATTTCGTGAGGTAGGATGTTAGTGAACACTTCTCCTTTTGGTCAGAACATGTTGATTTTAGGTGATTTAGTAGAATAAATAATTCAATATTATTTATTGGACTATTTAAG
>PVJX010012098.1:0-51387 GCA_004027295.1 Dolichotis patagonum | reverse complement strand
ACCCCTAGGTTTCCCCCCACACTCATATGCCTGGAAATGGTGTGATCTGGGTGGCTCATGAAGAAAACCTGGTACTTTTTCTTTGGAAACGGCCACATCTCAGTTTCAGAAAGGGCTTCGCCAGGAATGTCTGTTCTGGGTCAGTCTCTTTAATTTTTTGGACAGGCAGGATGCAAACTTCGGGTAACATATGAAAGGATCCATCTAGCACGGGACCCCAGTCACCGTGAACTTTTACAGATCAGAAGAGTAGGCAGCAGAATCTGAGTCCTCTGGCAGCCAGATGTCATCAGGGTGGTAGTGGAAGTTCGCTGGCCAGTGAGTACCCTGGGCTCCCTGGGGATTTCCGGTCACTCTCTAAGAACAGGAAGCCTCACTTTCCCTGTGCCCTGCTGTACCCATCACTCGGCACAGTCCCCGGGCACAGGCAGCCAGCGATGACACTCATGATCGGCGCCGTGTGTGGTGAGATGGGCTGGATCCAGAGAATGGGACCTGGCGAGCATGGCCTAAGGTGCAGAGGTGCCGTCTCCATGCGACGGGGGTCTGCTTCAGAAAGGAGCCCTGAGAGGAGGCCAGGACGCGGTGCAGGGAAAGCAGCTGCGTGTTCTCCCAGGTTCTGCTGTCCGCGCTCAGAGGGCGGGGCTTAGGAGCGCGGGAACGGCGGCCAACACTTCCACAGGCCGCAGTGACAGCCCTCCGAGGGAGACAGCTGGGCCACCACACAGAGGGCGGTGGAGGCGGGCGGCAACTTCTCCGGGTGCCAGCGAAGGCTCCGAGCCGCGGCCAGCGGGGAAGGAGCAGGAGTAAGGTCGGACCGGGACTCGAGGGAGAAAGAACCCCATGCCACCTTCTAAACCACCTGGTGTCAGCCGAGGCCCAGGTGCCCGGGGGCGGAGCCTCGCGAGACCCAAACAAGCTCACGTGGCGGGGGCGGGCCCCGCCTGACGTCAGCGCGTGCGCGCTCGCCCGCTCGCCATACCCTTGCCTGGCCGTAAAGCGCGGAAGGTCGCTGTCCCGGGGCTCGCGGAACTTTTATTTCCTCCTGACGCGTCTTTCTCATGTCCTGTGACCCCTTCTCCCGTCCGCGACGACCCCCGGCGGCGGTGATGTTTGCCTCGCTCCCGCCAGGGTGTCGCTGAGCGCGGCGTCCTCGGGCACGGGAGGTAAGGAGCGAGCTGCGGGGCCGTGTGGCCTCCGTGTCCCGCGGCCTCGGCGTTCCAGACCCTGGGCGTCCCCGCTTTGCGCTCTCTGGTCTTGGGGTCCGGCTGTTCCCGTGGCCGGTCGGTTGCGTCGCCTCCTCTCCGGTAGGGACCTCCTGGCGCCAGGACTCGGTTCTGAGATTTGTTGGTCCACGGCGACCCGCGTCTGTGCCAGGCCTGCGTCCCGGGGCTGTGGCCTGGGGACTTCGCTGCTGGCCGCCCCCGGGCCGCTCCTGCTTGGCCGGCCCGGCTGTCGGTCTCTGCAGGGGGATTTGTTTTCCCGCTCAAGAACGTGAGGTGCACTGCGCTCCCCCAACTTTAGAATGCGCGGAGACCGGCGGAAGAGAGCAGCTGGCAAGGTCTGGGCTGGGCGGTGGGCTTTCTCCTATAAGGTGTGACACTTTGGGACTGTTGTGCTTGACACTCGGGTTTGAGTCAGTCCAAACCAATTAATCGAAGGCAGGTAAGCAGCTGCAAAGCGAGGTATGGCGAGAAGACTGCTCCAATTGGGCGCGGTCTTCACCGTGGTAGGGGCTGTATTCGTTTTTATGGCTGTTTTGATCTGTTGCACTCGTTGAAAAATTCAGCACTCTAGGCCTGCTGGATCCTGGAAATCTGTTGATTGAACCAAGGCATTCACACAGATCTCCATCCCCAGCCCTTGCAAAGTTTATAGTTTCAGGTTTTTTAAAAATATAATCTCCATATTTGCTTTATGCCATCCTCAACTTGTTATGTAGTCAGGCTGGCGTCAAACTAGTGGCGAACCTAGTGCCTCTGCCTCAGCCCCCAGAGAGCTGGGATCACAGGCAAGCGGCACGGCTCCTGGCAGCACTCACTATTTTTGAGAGTGGGTCTAAGTTTTGAGATTGTCCAGGCTGGGCTGAACTTGTGACCCTCCTCCTCCTCCTGTGTTCCAGAGTGTTGTAAAGCAGGATTTCACCACCTGCACCCCCCAATAAAGCAGGATACCCGGGTGGGTGGCTGTGCGGAGGCCTGTGCGGGAAGTGTGTTAATTTACCTGCACTCACCGTCTTTGTGTGCCCAGCATCCCACCTGTTGCTAATGCTGTAGCTCAGGACTTAGTGCTCGCAGGGCTTGGTGTAATCAGATCTGAACAGCAAGAGCCCTGGTCCTAAGGTTGGTTTAGCGGACGTTATTTTACTCTGTAAAGACTACACAGTTTCAAGAAAGTAAAACAACATCAATTCTTTGTAAACCAAAGGCCGCTGTAGTTGAGTCTGACATCTTACTGTCTTTGTTCCTGCCTTTCCCTCATTTGCTGTCAAACCTGTGGGAGGAGCCTGGTCCCTCCCTTTCCTTCCTGGTTTATTTTAAGCTGCCAGCACCTCTTCAGTTTCTTGGAGATCATAAGTACAGGGTCAACACATTTTTTCTTGGTTCTTATCAGCCGGGGCTTTTTTGTTTTCCAGCTCAGAACTGGAGACTGAACCCAGGGTTTTAACACTGAGCTTCCTGCCCCACCTTTGGTACGTTTGCAGTACATAATATTTACATTTATCTTAGGAAACAGGTACCCAAACTTAATATATCTTAATGCTTTATATTCCCTTTCTGCTCCCCCTTGCTGCATTTCTAGATACCCTCCTCATTCCCATTACCTTTTATTTTGTATTTTATACTTTGAGTTTTTCATGTAAGTGAAACTATGTTATATCTTAAAATTGTGCTGTGAACTTTCAGACGCCCTCAAATGTACAATCCTCCTGCATCAGCCTCTCATAATGCTGAGATTACAGGAGTGTGCCACTGTCCCTGGCTTGTGTACAAGTTTTGATTCATATGGGTCCTGAACAGGTAAACAGTTGCCTGGGTTGTAGGTGAATCTGTGAGTAATGAATCCCAGGAGTGTGTATGCTCTTAATCTGGCTTCTGTCTTTTGTGAAGTGAGATGAAGATGGAAAATTCATTAGTAAGGGTCTAAGTCCATCACTGTCTTTCACGTAAACTAGTGTGGTGAACCTATGGCTCTCGTGCTGCAACCAGCTGTTTACCATTACCATTAAAAGCTCTAGAAGGTTCACCATTGCTGATTTAAACTAGTATTTGGAACTTATCAGGGATATGGAAGAGCCCAGTGTGATTTTTTTGTTAGTTTTGAGACAGGGTCTTGTTAAGTGGAGTAACCTGGGCCCAAACTTGAGATCTTCTGCCACTGCCTCCCAGAATACAATTACAGTTGTGTGCCACTTTGCCTGGCACAGTCCCATCACTTTAGTAGGTACAGGACACCTCATGGGCATCATGTGTGGTCTAGGTCCAGGAGACATAGAAAAATGTAAATGAGGGCGGAAAGCATTGCTTCCAGAACTCAAAAGTACATACTAAGAAACCCTGAACACAAGTGTCCTCATTTCACGTATCCAACGAATGTCCTTGGGGGAAGACGTCCTCTGTGTAGTGTCTGTCACACCTGGGCTCCTGGAGCTGGGTTAGATCTCTGTTGTGTGAGACCAAGCCATGGAGATCCCCACAGGTGGCTGGAAGCGGGCAGTGGCCCTCAGAGGTGCAGGCAAACTGCAGAAGTGCTACTGAATGAGGCCGAGGCCTGTAAGTGCATCTTGACCAGGTCCACATTGAATCAGAGTAATTTTAATAACATTCAGTGTCAGGCCTGGGGTGCTGTCAGTGGGAAGTAATCCATCATAAGGAGGTCTGGATGTGGTTGGCTTCTTCTGAAAGAACAGACAAGTGTGGACTATTAGTGAATTAGTTATCCCATTCCCTTTGTGTTCCAGACAGGGTGTCACTAGGTCACCCAGGTTGGCCTTGAACTCACAGTGATCCTCCTACCTCAGCGCTGAGGTAGGAGGCTGGGCTTACAGGTGTATGCCACCACACCCAGCTGTCACCTTGTTATAAAGACAGTTGTAATCCTTGCATGCCCCATCTCAGTTTACATTGGGCCATTTTAACTATCTTAACCAGGTGCCCACTTTATATCAAATCAATTTGGGTCAGAAAACTAATGATAATGTGATAGCATCCTCATGTCTAATGTAGGGTAGGGTAGTTCAGTGATGGCCATGTGCTCCCCGCCCATAGAAAGCAGAACCTCAGGTTGATGAGGGAACAGACAGGCTTTATGCTGCCAAGCTGTTAGCCTCTTTCTGGGACCTCCTCAATCTCCTGCCCACCAAATAACCACTCTTTTTTTCCCCCTTTCAAGTTGCATCTTCAGAATGGCTTCCTTCTAGATGTCTAATTTTTTGCCTCATTCTCCTTGGGTCTTTGAGCACTGTTCCTTGTGTGCATGTTGTTTTGACCTCACAGACAGTTGCTGAAAATGTTTGCCAGGGGCTCTGCACATCCGGGCCTTTTGGGCAGCCATTTCCCTCCACAGGGTGTCCCACTGACCGAAGGCTGGGGGCCACCAGTAGTCACTTCATTATTAGGGTTGAAGTACCAGAGCTCTGTATGTGGATAGGTGTGGCTTCTTGTGCCTTGTTGAGCAGGGACCAGTGTCCAGGACATGTGTTGTCCATTAGGGTTGTAGTCACATGGTGTCAGGGGTTTGACCCATGTTATCCTGTGCCTCAGGGGACAAAGTGCAATAGTGACAGAGGAGCAGTTGGCTCCCTGACCTTCGTTGTGTGGCTTGTAGTATAGGTGTGCAGGGTAAGGAAATTTATGAGATTAGGTCCCCTGAGATTCTCCTGTGTAGCAGTGCAATAAACAGAAAACCCTGTGACTAAACCTGTGTGTGGATGCTGCGGATGGGAAAGGTACTGGTTGCTTCTTGGACAGGGTTCTTTTCCTCGTGAGCAAGAATGGACACGTGCCTTCCACACCAGCACACAGGTGGTGTGCCTAGTGCCAGGTCCTTGCTGTGACTCAGCGAGGAATGGAACATCAGGCGCAGTGACAGCACCAGTAGCTGTGAGAGGAAGGTATGCTCTCACCCCAGCCACACCAGCAAAGGATGGAGTCAGAGCCAGGCTGCATCCTCACCTCGGTTTCCAGATTCTTTCTTACACTTTGGTATCGCAGGTACAAATGGATGGTATTTATCCTGTGTGATGGCAAATACAATGAACCAAATAATTGCAGATGAAGGACATTCCTCAGGTGACGTGACAAGGAAAATTAAAATGTTTATTCACGTTCATACCTAGTAACATGAAAATCTCATTGAAAGCCAGCCAGCTAGAAATACAGTACAGTGTCACATACATTCATGGAGGGCAGTAATGCTGTCACCATGTGTATCCAGTCAGCCAGACTCCTGGGAAAAGATCCCATTTACCCAGATGGTTGCAGGTATTGAGGATGACCTGCTGCCTCTCACAGAACGCAGAGGGGGCTCACTCCAGATGATATCACTGGACTTTCCAGTCATTACAGTGTTAGGTTTGTGCATCCCAAGAGTCAGGCAGAGAGTAGAATGTGGCCTGCACACAGCTGCAGTTGTTCACCTCATAGGCCGCAACGCGCTTCCCTTCCTTCGCCCTCACCCAGCACTGTGGTCCTGGGGCTTAAGGCACTAGAACTGGAGTCAGAGAAGGTGCTCCGAGTTGCAATCTTCGTATGCAAAAGAAATGTGGACACAGATTTTTTTTTTGAATAGACACTAAAAATATCCTCCTCTCCCCTAGTAGTTTGTCCTTCACGACAGAACAAGGCAGTGTTCCTAAAGGATTAAAAACAGGTGCATTTTGTCTATCATGAGAAAAATGGCCCATGAAGAAATGTATAGTTCTCCAACAGATGTGCTCTGCTTGAATAATCATAATACACAAAACAACCATGATGTTGAGTGGACAAAGAAGGCAGAGATGTAAAAAATACTCAGTTTTTGTAAAAACTGCAGTGGCAGTGATGAGGGACCACAATGGTGAGCAGTGTGGTGAGTGAACAACAGGGCTCACAATTCAGCACCTTCAGGTGGAGCCCAACAGACCCCAGCTGGCTCGCCGCTTCCCTCGTGTAGGGAGCCTGGGTGTGTGCTACAACTTGACCGTCCCTCCTGAACCCGGGTGCCTGCCACTAAGTCCCGTGTGACTCTGTCCCCTTAGGAAAACGTGCCTGTGCTGCAGCTACGGCTGCTTCTCATAGCTTCACTCCGGGGTAGGTGCAGAAAGAAAACTAAAGTGGCAGCACCTTGCTCTGCAGCGGTGCCCAGTGGTGATCAGAGCTGCCGCAGAGGGGGGCCCTGGCCAAGAAGCATCAAAGCCACAGACACAAACCTGTAGCTCAGCCCTGAAAGCAGCCTGCTGTGAGTGCTCTGCAGGACAGGGTCTTCCAGGACTCGCTGTGACTGGAGGCCACTGAGGTTTCCCTTGTGTCTTGAGTCCCTCGAGGAAGGTGAAGACACATTCAGATGCCATAAGTTCCAGACTGGGTGAACAGAGCTGTCAACACTGTGAGCATCTCTAAGAATGCACCTGCCACCTGCTCCATGCTGCCGCTACCACTGCCAGGTGGCAGGAGAGCAAGGTGCTGACATCTCAGTACCTGCTAAAGCAGGGCAGTGGACTGAGAGCTGGGGACTTATTTCTCATGTTTTAATTACTTTCTTGGTAACAGCCTAGGAAAGAAAAAGAACAGGCAAGATTCCTGTGTCCAGCAGAGAAATCCCAGGGAGTGCACAACCACCCGGTGGCAGCTCTCCAAGTCACACTGAAGCGGGGACTTAGTCATGGAGCTAAATGATCCCTGGCCTGATGGGGCTCTCCCACATTTGGGGGTACAAGGACTTCCGGAGCAGCACGGGAACTAGTGCTATTACATAAGGTTAAAAGAGCCCAAATAAGTCATCTAAGCAGTAAGTTGTTGTCCCTTTTTAGCTCTTAAAGCGTTCTGAATTAGGGCCGTTGTCACCGCCGTGGCAGCATAATGGAGGGGCAGTCCTTGCCTCCTCAAGCCGAAGTCTAAGGACCATGGCAACACTGCAGAACAGCTCCTGGGAAAGCCAGTTCAAGGAAGAAGGCGCACAGGAAACTTGCAAATCTGGGTCTGCATTGGTTTAAGGCCAACATACTGCTTCTAGGTTCAGAAAGACCTGGGAAAATTTGCTGGCAAACGAACAGAATGTGCAGTGCTTCCCCTACAGCCAGTTTCAGAGAAATAAGTCCCCAGCTACCTAAAGCCCTGAATTCCTTGACTCACACTGGTATGCTGTCACACAGGGGGAGCTTCTATGGCTCCAGTGTCTGAGAGACTGGATGACACATGCAAGGCTGTTGTGCTTGTCTGTCCTTGTAACTGCCAGCATCCCTTAGATCTAGCGCATCTCAGCAGCAGCCCAGGGTGCTGCAGCATCTGCCTTCAGTAGTCGGCCCCTGGCCCCTGCTGCCCGCCCAGGCGGGAGGAGTCTGGTCTGTTTGTAGCACTCCCATCAGGGCCAGCCAGCTTCCCTGCTTGTGTGCGCAGGAGGGACTGCAAGCTGGGGAAAGCTCTGTCCTTCCAAGGGAAGAGACCAGAGGTGTCTATAAAGTATCAAAGTGAAACCCAGTCCAGGGCACTCAGTTAAACAAGTGATAGCTCCTCGCAGAGGAGTAAGAAACTGACCCCTACTAATGGAGGTTTAAAAAGCACAAGGCTGAGCACTGGGCCCCTCCTCTGCCCTCTCAGCAAGACAAATACTGCGGGTGAGTGTGTGTGTGTGTGTCACTAGCCACAGGAGGCCAGCACTTCTAGCTCTAGAGTACAAGAATGCTGTTTCATGATTTTCAAAACAGTATCACACATTCCTACTTAGAAAGCATGACTGATGAACAGAACAGTAATTAGCTAGAGATTAACAAGTGCAAAAAGATACACTCATTAGTATACCTTGAATATACTTCTGTGACACTTCTTTGTGCATAATATATTGAGGTGGCTTTTACTTTTTCAGTTTGGAACTTAAATGGTGACACTTCTTTTTTTTTTTTTTGGTACCGGGGATCAAAATTGGTGACACTACATAACAGTTAAAGTACATATTTATTGCCACAGTTGTATTGTCTGTGCATAAATCAGTTTCTTTTGGATTTAATTCCAAATAAAACTTCATTTACAAAGCAGATTTGGAGAGGTGCAGACCTATGTGAAAGCGTGTGGCTACCTGGAACTTGACACCATCCACTTCCATCTGTCCCCTGCATGCAGCTGGCCCAGGACTCTCCCTCTGCCAGGTTCCTTCCTGACTGCTGCTGCCCACTCAGCACTCTCCTGGTTGCCTAGAAGCAGCAGGTCTCAGCAAGTGAAATGCACATTTGCTTCAAAACACCGAAGCCCCCAAATGGAGTTCTACCCACTCTTTAACAAATCAGCTGAGATCCCCATGCATCGATGGACATTGAAGAGTCACTAACCACATAGGCAGGGCAGCTGGGGAAACAAGATGTCTGGGAGGAGCCAGTCTAAGTCGGGGACACGGCCTGCAGCAGTGCTAGGTGAGGCAGACACCTGGGAATGTTAAGCTACTCTCGTGGAACGATCTTTAATATTGCTACAGGTTGAACAGCACTGATGCTCCCAAGATACCACGACAATGAAGACTATAGCTGAATAAAGATTTCTCAGGGTTTTTTTTCTTTTACACCAATTAAAAAAACCCCAACAGATCAGGGCAGTTTATATACAAGGAAAAATGAAGTGTTGGGCTGGATAGCTCAGTCTGTGACCTCTAGGCTTTTCCAGGAGGAAACAGACACTACTGGTGAGTGAGCAGGGCCTGGGGATGGCTGGAGGAGAAAGCGGCCCTCTAGCTCACAAACTCAGCCGCTGCACTCAGAACACTAGACGGACTCATCTCTGTGTGGCTATGCTGTTTCCATGCCGGGGTGGTAAAGTTCCAGGTGTCACTGTGAGCTCAGCACGGAGAAGCTTTACTCACTCTAGCCGCCCTGACCATCCCCTCCCTGTACAGGGAGGGAGACATGCTGAGTTTGTGAGCTGAAGGCACAGGGCAGAGGGGAGGCCGTGTCACATAAGAAAATCGAGAACAACTACTGACCTTTGAATAGCAGAAGGAAAGCAGCGCTGTTCTCACAGCAGAGGACCCGGCATTGATGGTGACATGCTTTTTGCAGTACTTTTTGACAAACTTTTTTCTGCTGGAAAAAGTAACACGAAAGGTAACAAGGTAACATGGTTTTTCCAACCGGCAAACTTGCTTACTCAGCTAGGAAACAAAATACCACCTCATTACAGAGATGAGCAAGAGATGAAGAAAATCACAGGTGGGCTGGGCACCCCTAGCCTGCCTGAAGGTGTGTGACTGGCTCCAGGGGGCAGATGAGGATGTTGCAAGCAACTGCTTGGCTCCCCTGTGGACAAGATGGCGTCCACGTGCCACCTCCCCTCAGTGAGGTAGATGATCATCCTCTCGCTAGAGGTATTGGGTGCCAGCCCACAGCATGATGGGACAGGACAGGGATCTGCCTGGCTAAAAGGCACAAGCTGTTCCGGGGGCTGCGTCACACATGCAGGCTTCTCTGAGGAACTGCAGCCCAGAGACGACTTCCCTGAGGCCAGGACACCACTGCGGCCTTGCTGTGAGACACACAACCCTGACAGTTCCACAGGGGAGCTTGTGTCTGTCCTCCCTGTCAGGTACACTTCCTGCCACCATGGGAATTGGAGCAAGGCATGGATGGGAGACAAAGGCTGCAAAAGTTTAAAAGCAGGTCAAGTTCAAAGTCCTAGCAAGGAGCTAAGAAATGTGAGGCAAAGGTTCAGTGAGGAGGAGCCGGTCAGGGAAGGGAAGCTGTCACAGTGGTGCTCCTCAGCTGAGATGAGGATGCGGCAATGGTGCCTGGTGTTACTTCCCATGCAAGTCACTCAGCTCCACGTCTTCCTTTCTGCGCTTGTGTGTAAAGAGGGAAGCGACAGGGTAGAGCTTGGCCTTGGCCTGGAACCGGCAGCCGGCGATATCGATCTCGTATTCTCCCCGGTTGACAAAATCTGCTGTGACCACCTGCTCCTCTCCGGTGTCCTCGGAAAAGTTGTGCACGAAGCCCAGGCACACGTGGCGCTCCAGGCTGTAGCTGTAGGCACTGCTGGTGGTCTGGCCAACATACTGGCCGTTGCGGTAAATGGGCTCCCCCCACCATGGCCAGAGGTCCAGGTCTGTGTCGTGGTCCTCCAGGATGAACATGGTAAAGCGCTTGTACACCCCGTTCTGCTTCTGCAGCAGCAAGGCGTCCCGGCCCATGAAGTCCAAGCCCTAGGAGACAGGAGCAGCTGAGACCAAGGGCACCCTCCCCACGGTCCTGCCGGCTGGCTGCCCAGAGATGGCTTTGTACCCCCCATGTGAGCGCTGTGCACACTGTTTTGGTTTTTTGCAGTATTGGGGATTAAGCCCAGGGCCTCTGCACTGAGCTTTCCTTAGCCCTTTTTATATTTTTTGAGACAGGGTTTTGCTCAGTTGCCCAGGCTGGGCTTGAACTTGTGGTTTCTTTTTTTTTTTTTAATTTTTTTTTTTTATTGGGCTTGAACTTGTAACTCCCCAATCTGAGCTTCCCAGAGTGCTGGGGCTACAGGTTTGCACTACCAATCTGGCTTTTCTCCTACTTTTTTCAATTTGATAAATAGATTTCAATCAAGACCACATAGAACAATAATATTTAGAGAAAACACACAAAAATAGTTGCTAGAAGAGCCGGGGATATAGCTCAGCAGCACAAGCAACTGCTTGGCAAGCACAAGGCTCCAAGTTTGATTCTTGGTACCCCCCCCCCCAAAAAAAAAACCCTACTTGCTAGAGTTTTTAGACTTTTTTTTTTTTTTTTTGAGATGTAGTCTATGTTGCCCTGGCTAACCTCAAATCCCTGAGCTCAAGTAGTTTTCCCTCCTCAGCCCTCCAAGTAGCTGGGATCATAGGTATGTATCACCACACCCGGCTAAAGATAACATTTGTATGTTATCCCAGCCAGAAGTCTATGCAGGTCTGTATCAGTGTATACATATTTATAAATGTGTACAAGAAATGAGCAAACAGTGATTACCTGGATGGGTATAACATGGGCCATTTTACAGTTTTTTCTGTTTTTCCTATTTTCCAAAATGAGTTATTACTGTAATATCACAGAAAAATAGTGACATGTAATGGCTGGGAAAGAGTACTACAGGTTTCATGTTCTCATGAGGAACAACTCGCAAGATGCTACGCTGTACAGGCAGCACCCAGTCAGGGCGAGCCGGAAGGAAAGAACTCGGCACCCTGCCTGGGCCTGGGGCTTCAGGGCAGACGTCTCTTCGCCCACAGAACTCTGCCGCTGTGCGTTTCTAAACAGTATTTGTCCACTTACAAAAATAAGCAGCTGACTGTAAGATAACCCATTTGTACAAACCCCTGTGGCATGTTACTACTAAAGCAGAATCAACTCTTCCCGGCTGGCCAAGCGTCGCCCCAACAGAGGGCAGGAGCCCTGGCCGGTGTCCTGCGTCCTGCATCCTGCCACACGCTGCCCTTCAGCGCCACCACCTGCCAACTCGCCCTCCCTCTCGTCCCAGAGCTGCTCTTGCCCCTTGGAATGAAGCGAGGTGAACACAGTACCTTCTCCAGCTTCACCCGAGACTCTCGTCCACACTCCAGAGGCGTAGTGAGTGTGTTTAAATCCTGGCCCCAGAAGGCAAAAAACTTCTCAATCCGGAGGCTGCGGAGGGCGTAATACCCGGCATTCCGGATTCCATACTTCTGCCCAACATTCATCACTTCGTTGTACACGTGCAGGGCATACTGCAGGGAGGAGAGGGGAGAGCTCAGTAGTGAGCGGCCTTTCAGAGCCAACAAGCAGATGTACACAGAACTCTGGGTGGCTCATCCTTGAGCTGTGGCCTAGAACCAGGAGTAATGAGCTGGGGTCCCCCGACTTGGGCCACAGGTGCCACTAAAGCAGGATCCTAACCTTTCACTAAGATGATTTCAGTATACAGCAGTTACCATGCAATAAGCAACTTCTTAACCTTCTGAAAGAACCCACTCAGGTGACCTCAGTCCCTGCCCAGTTCTAGCTTTGTTCTCTTGCTCCAATGCCCAACCTGTGCTTTAGAGCCATATACGCTGGCCCAAACTGTGAAAACCCAAGCTCTCACACATAACTACAGATGTGGGCACACACCACACCTGACCTTTCACACACACAAAGCTGCATCTTAGAAGAACCATGGTTACTGGTCATGTAGGATGACGCTGAACCCTAGAAATCTCAGACTCATCTAAAAATAAAGACTATCGACAATTGCATAAGGAAATAGGCTAACATCACACAATCTCTTGGAACAAAGACATCGTTTGTAGCAACAAAGTATTAAATACCCTTTGTTTTTTTGAGAGAGTGTCCAACTATGCAGTTCAGGCTGGCCTTGAGCTCACTTGTAGCCCAGGCTGGTCTTGAACTTGCAATGATCCTCCTGCCTCAGCCTTCAAGTGCTAGGATTACAGGTGTGTGCCATCACACCTGGCTAACTGAATAAACTTTGATGACTTCAAAATACCTCTGAAAGTCACTGAAGAATTTGAAAAGTGCAAGAAAAGACACAGCACATGTTTGACTACAAGATTCTGTACAACAAAAGACTCAATTTTCAGCTGAGCTTAACAGTAAACATCTATAATCCCAGCACTGTTAGAGGCTGAGGCAGGAGGATCTCAGGTTTAAACTCAGCCTGGGCAACTAAGTCAGACCCTGTCTCAAAAAATAAAAGCTGTGTTACTGCTATTTTTTTTTTAAATTCTGTATTATTTCTACCCTTTTTTGTTTTGCTTTTTCAAAATAAAATTAAAAAATAAAAAGTAAAAGCTGGGGATGGAGTTCACTGTGAAGTCCCTGAGTTCAATCCCCAGTACCACATACACAGAATACACACACAGAAGTAACACAATCCAAAAAATACAAACTGGGTTTTTGTGACAGTCCCACTAAACTGTCCAGGCTGACCTTGATACTGCTGCCTCAGCCGCCCTAATAGCTGAGATTATAGGGATACACCATCACACACAACTTTTTGCTGTTTCATTTTTTAAAAAGTTCATGAGAAAAAACAGGAATTGTTCTTTTCCAGAATTTTCCAATTTAAGTGCAAGATAAGCGCTAAATATCAAAACATATAGACTCAAAAACAGTGTGGCTGTGAGCCAGGCATGGCAGTGCATTTGCTGAGTACTAAGTGCCAACACTTAGATGATGGAGATATAAAAGTTAACAGTATGAAGTGATGCGATGAACAAAATAAGTAAAATACATTTTACTAGGCAGTGCTAAATGCTACAAAAAAGTAAAAAGGAAAGAGAGCCAGGCATAATGTACACCTATAATTGCAGCTACTTGAGAGGCTGAGGCAGGAGGATTGCAAGTTTCAGATCAGGCCACACAATTCAGTGAGATCCTGTCTCAAAAGGGGTGAGGACACAGCTCAGCACTAGAGTGCCCTTGGGTTCAACCCCGAGTACCACAAAAGACAATGGGCAGGAGCCCAGGGAAGAGTAGGGGTGCTACAATTTGAAATAAGGCCTCAATGCCAGTAAGACCTGATGGAGGGCACACTGTCCCCTTAGGAGTGTCTGTCTGGGGAAGGGCAGGCCAAAGGACAGCAGAGAACTCAGTGGCAGGCAGAAGGCGTCTAGCATGTTCCAAGGCCAGCAGAAGACAAAGAGGCAGAGAAGCAACAGGGGAGAGGACACGAGCGCACATGTCAGGCCTCGCTGGCTAGAGAAGGGCTCTGAAAAGTCACACAGCCTCAGTCATAAGGGAAGTTAAACACTGCTTCACACCTAACACACTGGCAAAGGCCTAAAGTCTGACAACTGGGTTCATGCAATAAAGAAAACAGATGCTTCCACACCACAGAATCTGTTACAATAGCCAAGGACTAGAAACACCAAAATGTCTATTAGTACAAGACTGGTTGAGGAGGGCCCGGGCTATAGCTCAGCAGTATAGCACCTGCCTGGCAAGTGCAAGGTCCTGAGTTTGATGCCCGTTACCGAAAAAAGACTGGTCGAGTAAATTATGATTCCACCTAGGATGAAATACTGTAAGAAATAAGAAGGGCTGGAAAATAGCTCAGCAGTAAGTACTTGTCTAGCAGGAGCGAGGCCCTGGTTCAATCTCCAGCACCACAGAGAAAATGCAAAAAGGGGACGCTCTTGCTCCTGAGGTGCACATGCAGAAAGGTCTCTAGGTGCTGCTGAGTAGAAAAACCAAGATGAAGGACAGTGTCCTTCCATGTGGGTCTTCACAGGAGCACTAGTAACTCCCTCTGAATATGCCTACACCTGCGTGACATTACAGAAACAAAATACTAATACGGTGTGTGAGAACTTGTCAGACAGCACTCACCAGTTTAGTTTTATAAAATCTCTTGCATACAGTCTACCTCGATTCCCACGGCCCAGCCAGACCATCCCATCCTGGGTCCCAGCCAGGACCCCGGGTGCCCTCACCTCAATGGGGATGTACAGCATGAAGCCGGGCTCCCCTGTGTGGGTCATGCTCATCACCCGGATCCCGTTCGCGTAGCCCACGCTCATCTCCTGCAGAGGCAGAGACAGCAGTGAGTGTAAATGGGAAGGAGGCCCCAGGACCCTCTGCTTCACGCTGCACCGTATTTACTCTAAGGAGATGCCCGTGGACGAGGGCTTCTCGTCCTGAAAACAGAGCATGGCCTGTCCAGCGTCTCTTCTGACCACCGCTGTGCTGGGAGTGCTGGCCGAGCCCACAGTGGAAAGGGTGGCATTGTTTCTGATAAGCACAAACTGGTTCCCTTTCCCAAGTCCTGCTGAAGACTGGAACTGGCCAGGTGTCTTTTCTGGGAGACCCTACAGATGAATCCTTGGCACCTGCCATACAAATGATGGTGCCTGGTGTCCACCGAATACAATTTATTTGCTACCCAGCTCATTTTCAAGCAGCTCAGGTACCTGGCAGGGCCTGTCCTGCAAAGGGATGTGGCGAGTGTCCGGCTGCGCAGCAGCAGACCACTGCCAAAGGAAGCCAGGGCAGGCAAGCAGAAGCAACTCCTGAGGGTCTGGGGTTTCTTCCTTTCTGCCTCAGGGAACAGGGGAAACTGAAGATAAACGGTAACTAAAGATAGATAACCCAAATTTGGTTTGAATGTCAAGAGTCCCTGCGGTAACTCTCCCGCAGTTGAGTGTTCCAGGACGCCAAGTGTCCACTTGGTCTTTGGTTATCAGCTGCTACTCAATCACAGCTTTTATTCTGTTACAAGTTGTTCCACTCAGTTACAGTGGCCACTAACAGGAGAGAAAATATGTGAGCTGCTTAGGGATTCAGCTACATCATTTCTCTTCTGAAGACGCTATGTATATACAGAAGGGGCTGTGCGTGAGAAAGGAAGCAAGGACCAGGGAGGAAAACCTGGTCTGCAGTGTCAGTGTTGTAATCTCCTAACTTAAGATTTTAATCCACTGCAACAGAACTGTAAGCATAGAGATGTGACACTCAGAAAAGCTAACTCGCTCCAAAGACTCACTTCCTACTAAGTAAGGAGAGCCTCAACGGTGAAAAATAAATGAGTCATTTTGATGCTTAGTAAGTCAGAACACTGTTGGAGTCAGTGACAATAAGAATATGTATCTGCCACCACTATAAAAAAAAAACTATCCATTAAAAAAAAAAAAAACTTGACTAGCACCCACCTTGCAAAATAGAGTCGGGAAGTGGTCTGGAGTCATAGGGGCATAAGACAGTTCAGACAGCACATCCACAGCACGTGGGCCAATTAGGTTGAGGGCTACACAGGAAAGAATAAGAGATGTCAGCTTCTTCAGGTGAATCCCCAAGCCGGTGGGAAAGGTTGGTTCAGGATATGACACTGATGGCCAGCCAAGCCCGAGTGGCAGGACCACTAGAGTGACTCCTTGCTTGGGTAAGCCCAGGACGGACACCAAGTATACCCGATTCTGGCCCACAGGCCTCCATTGACAGGACTGCTGGATGCAGCTGCTGACCGAGCTTATCCTGGTTTACAAGACAACTGACTGCAGTGAGATGGGGTCAGGAGGCGAGTCCTGGCCAATCAGACACCTTCAGGGCTGGCCTTGCCTCCTGTCAGCCCTCCCTACCCAGATTCCTGTGCTCATCCTCTTCCCAGCATGGCTGGAAAAAGCCCCAGTTCCAAGCCAGTACCTGGAGGACAGCTGTCTATCTACTTGAATCTCAAACCAGTTTTTTTTTGGCACCAGAGATTAAACTCACAGCCACACACTTGCAAGGCAGGTGCTTATGCCGCTGAGCTAAATCCCCACTTGGATCTCTACTGTCTGTGATAGCAGCTTATGCTAGTTAACACGTCAGCCACTGTGAGAATGAACCACCACTTTCACTCAGATTCTGTAGTGTGCCAACCTGGTAGCAAGGACTGAGTCCTATTTACTACTAGTGACAAATCAAAGAGTGAGGCCTGGGGACATCAACATTGGCAGGGGCAGAGTGGGAGAAAAGGCAGGAACCACCAACCAGGACATCTGAGAAAGAGAAGCAATTAACTAACTCATCCTTAAAAATTATGTACTCAAATTGGGTGTGACAGTGCACGCCTATAATCCCTAGCTCTTGGGAGGCTGAGGCAGGAGGACTGTTGTGAAATCAAGGCCAGCCTGAATTACATAGTGAGGCTGTTTCAAAACAAAATAAAAAGTGTGTACTCATTGAAAAGATAAGGAGAAATCTTACCTGTATTACTTAGGTAATAAACGCAAAAGTTCTTAATTTTTTTTTTTTTTTTTTTTTACTTTTCTGAGACAGGGTCTCACAGTATAGTCCAGGCCAGCCTTGAACTCACTTTGTAGCCAGCCTGGCCTCAAACTCAGTGATCCTCCTGCCTCCGCCTCCCGAGTGCTGGGATCACAGGTGTGCGCTAACATGCCCGGTTTAAAATTCTTTACTCAGGGAAGGTAGCAATAAACAAAATAAACAGAAACCCAAGCACTCACATTACACTTCCCTGATAATAAAGTGGGAATGTGTTAGAGGTCAGCTATCCATGACCAAAGCCCCTCTTTGTCACTCACTCTGACATCATTCCTGATAGCCCAGTATCTCTGCCTCTGTCCCAGCCACATCCTG
Organism: Dolichotis patagonum; assembly: GCA_004027295.1. Taxonomy (NCBI): domain Eukaryota; kingdom Metazoa; phylum Chordata; class Mammalia; order Rodentia; family Caviidae; genus Dolichotis; species Dolichotis patagonum. Next base: position 34,145 of record PVJX010012098.1, on the reverse strand, counting down.
AAGGCCCTCACCCGTGTATTTCCAGGTGACGTCCTCCAGCACCAGGTTGCTGTCCTCAGGCATGTGATTCCTAAGCCAGGCCCAGCAATGGACCTGCTGGTCAGTTGGAGAGATCATGAAGAAACTGAAGGGGAGACAATGAGAGTCAAAATCACAGCAGAGAGAGGATCAGGAAACAAGTTCTCATCTAGTTTCAAAGCTCCTCTGTGGATTCTGCAGAATGATCTCTTACATAATGAAAAACAAAACTCAGGCTTCCTAGTAGTGCCAGGAGAGACCTACGTTAAGGACAGCATCCTCTCCAGACAGGTGACCAGACTCTACACTGGCTACTTGCTGGTTACCATAGGGCTTGATGACTGGGCCATGAATTCAGGACCCAGTCTTTCAGTCCCTGGGCTAAGCAGGTCTCCTGAGAAGTGCTCCAGGGGCCCTGCCCTGCTTACAGAGCCCTTCAGAGGGCAGCGACCTCACCTGCGCTTGCTCAGGCGCGCGATGCTGCAGTCGTTCTCGTAGCCCCCGGCCTCGTTAAGCATGCCGGTGTGCACAATGTGGCCCACGGGCACGTCCAGGTCATTGGAGAAGAGGAACTGCAGAATTTCTAATGCCTGGTCACCTGTAGACTGGAGGGGAGGAAACAAAAGCAGAGCAGAGAGCACAGAGCACCTGGTTAGTCACACGGCCAAGGGCCTCAGTCTTTCTGTGGAAAAATCCCACGAGCCAGGACCCACGTGACAGTAACTGCAGATTTACTCAATGGTAAGAAGCTGCAGGGAAAGCTACTATTGACTCTTACGGTCAGTGGGCCTCACTAGGCAAATTAAAAGCCAGTAAAAGGAGCTAAAGATTCAGAAAAATGTGTGCAAATGAAACCTGAAAAAGACCAGAGTGCTTACAGATCTACAAGAAGCGTCCAGTAAATATGCAGTTTTCCAGTCTATTACTTGGATTCCCAAACACTTACTGTGATCTCAAACTTTGTGAAAGAGGACATGTCAATCACACACACTGCCTCCTTACAGCACTTGACTTCAGACTCCACAATGTCAAACCAGTCTGGCTTGTAGAAAGTCTTGCTCTGCTCCAACGCGAGGAGGTCTGCAGAACAGAAAAAACCAGAAGGTACAAAGGAAAGGAGGGACTGTATACTGGGGACTCCTACATTCTAGTGCAGCCTAGCAGTCCTTTTTGGTATTTTTCCAGGAATACATCCAACTACATGCATTTACAATAGCCATTCCAAGGAAAAATGAACAAAAATGATAGTTCTTACCCTTGTCAGGTGGAACAAAGTACTTTGGCCTCTCAAATCCATGTTTCTCCATCCATCTGGCCCCTTGAGCGTCCAGCCGGTCATACAGAGGAGAAGTACGCAGCTGCCTACCAGTCTGGAAGTCCCAGCGAGGAACCTTCAGGTCGTATATCAAAGCTAGAACAGACAAGAGCAGTCTGTCACAGGTCCAAGTCACACTCAGAGCTGAGTACCCAATATCCACTAGACCCTGGAGTCACTCGTATTCAAGAGCATAATTTGCTAGCCTAACTTGTCAGCTATTACAACAGGCATGCTGCAGAAGGGTACTCCTACTGAGCTGGTGTTACCCCTGTGTAAAGCTATCCAGGTAGTGACCTGCGCTTTCTAGTGACAATTATACTTCCAAAGTAATACCAGAAAGGATGGGAGAGAGGCCAAGGAGAAACCTTGCTCAACTCCACAGCAGAAATGAAAGCAATATCTAAGTGAGACACGGGTGATGATGAAGTGTGAAAAAATGGCACTTGATTTTTTGCCTGTGTTGTTGGGATCTCAGACCTATTACAGACATTTCCTCCTCTCCTGATATTTAACCCATTTCTGAAGTGAAAGGGTACATAGCATACCTTGATTTGGTGGCTCTGAAATCTGAGAGGTTGCAATGTATTGTCCCAGTGACATTATTCACATAACAAAGCTAGGGTCAGAATTCATTTCTCTTAATGTCCAATCTGCAACAGCAATAAGTAAAAAGAGCCAGAAAGAATATGATCTCTAGTCTCTTCCAAAGTCCTGACTCAATCCAACCAAAGGTACACTGGGGGTGGGGAAGGCTGGGAGACTGAGGAGAAAGAGGCTACATTAACTTCTTACAGTGTGACAACTTGTCAACCTCTTCTGATATGTTAGGTTCTACTTTTCCTTTCCCCTGTCCTATCATGCTTATAAAAGCTGAGAATCACAGAAGGCCACCAAAAGTGTCACATCACCATGGAGAAGGTCAAACACAATTATAATTTGCACAGGTGCTATAGTAACAATGAGTGGGAAAATCTAGAATTACAGTAGTCGGACATCTTAGCTAAGATACTTGCTAAAATTAAACTTAGCAGTTAGATACACTGCTGCTGGTCCTTCGTCTCCCATGGATCGAAGTTGTGTGCCACAAGGTGGAGCAAACACCCAGGTGTTAAAGGTCTCAGCATGGATGTTGCTCAGTTACTAAGGCAACCCATCTGTAACCAAGAATGGTGGGCACAGCCAATGTAGAAACTTATTCTTGAACATAAACAGGCTCCGAATATTTATAAATTATCTGACAAGGTCTGAGAATAGTCCTCAATGTAGGAAAATGAAGTTTAATTTAGGACACAAAAGCTGTCTCTAAAGGCTTGCTGGGAATTAAAGACGAGGTGGAAAGAGTTAAAATGAAGAGGCTTGCCCCGTACTCCCTGGCACTCAAGCCCCTCACCCTGCAGTGCCTTTTACTTGTTTTCTTTTTTCCCAGAAATCTGCGGGTGGGGGGTTGGTAGGGATGAGTCCTGTCAAGGGGGCCCAGAGAGAGGAGGGGACAGGCTCTCAGGAATCCTTTATTCATACAGTAATAATGCTAACTGGGAGGAAACCCCAGTAAATAAGTAAAATAAGTAAGTAAAATTTATTGGGAAACCCCAATAAATAAGTAAGTAAAATGAAGAAGCTAATCCTTCCAAGTTGGAAGACAGCAAGGACAACGGGAAGGAGAGCAAGAATGAATGCTTTGTATTCATACAAGAAATGTTTTCTTAGCTTGCTAGCAAATGACAGACTGATGATGCAAGTCACTCAGAGAAACCCAAAGCCCCAAGAAAACCTTGGCAAATCCTCTGCCTTGGGAAGAAACCAGTGATCTCAAAAATCAAGAAGGAGCTGGGGGGCTGCGGGCCTGGAGATGTAGCTCAGTGTTAGAGTGTTAGAGTATCTGCCTAGCATACGCAAGGCTCTGGACTTGATCCCCAACACTGAAAGTAAAAACCCCCAAGTGGGGGCTTGGGAGCATCACAGGATTTTTCAAGGCAAACCGGAAAGGAGGCACTGCTAGGAATATATAGGAAGCACCTGCAAAAGCACCTACAAATCTGACTGTACTTTCCTGTTCCCCAAAATAAACAAGGTTCCATATACTAACAGTGTTCTATAAGTATCACCCCATCTCAGGCCTAAAACCAGATGCCCAACTCAAAGCACTTAAGGAACAAAGGAAAAATCTGTCCTGAATTATAAAATAGGCCACCTGAAAGATGCCCGCGGCTAGGTGCAACCAGGGTAAAGCTTCACTTACGCATCACTTCCATGACCCGGTGCCGCAGAAAGGTGCGGCTGCTCTGGAGGGCTCCGAAGCGCTTCAAGTCTAATTCCCAGACGTTTTCTGAGGGGTAACCATGTACTATCCACTCAGCAAGGTACCTGTTTAGATGGGGGACAGATGTCGTTGGGGCTTAGGTGTGATGCACAAGAGGATAAAAAAACATTCCCCATTAACCTGTCATTTGCTAGCAAACTTAAATCACTTCTGCCCTCCTTCCCTTATCGTTACCTCCTTCCAAACTTGCCTCAGGTGTAGACACAAAAAGATAAAAACAGTGTTCCACAGATCAAGAACCAGCAGAAGGCTGGGCACATAGCTCGGTGACACAGCACCTGCCCAACACGCACAAGGCCCTGGGTTCAGTACCCAGCATAGAAAAGGGAAAATAAGAACCAGTGGAATCAAAATTGCTTATGTCACCACAGACAGTGAACCATTTGGGGTGCAATTTCTGAAATTTTTCATGAAAAAACAGAGATCCAAGACTACAATCATAGAGCCACTAGGAAGATTTTAGTGCTAATTGTGTTTCTAAAAAATGTTAAAACCTAAACCACATCTATGAAGAAACAAGTCCACACATCTACATGTACTCTGATTTACACATGTGATGCTGCTTTCTGTAAAGCAGTCGCTCAGGACGCTATCTGATCACATTCCCCGCTCCAGATGTTCTCAGCAACTCCTGTCACTGGTTTAGAGCTGTTCTGCAAGAGCTCTTCACGAGAGAACCAGCCTTACTCATTAAAAAAGCTTTTTAAAATTGATTAAAATTCAATTAACTCCTGGTTTAAATTGCACAGGTCCACTTATGTACAGAATTTTTTGGAGATTTGCAAAATATCTGAAAAAACTCTCTGAAGATCATCTAAATATATTTAAAAAATTAAGAAAAAGAGTGTCATGAATACATTACATAGATAAGTCTGTTTTATCATTTACTACCACAAAATAGACATGAATCTATTACTAAAGATTATCAATATTTACATTCCTAAACAGACCATACACGGTGCCACTCGTAGTAAGAGAGATGTAAATAAACATCAAAACAGTAACTGCATAAATCCATTTCATTAACTGATAATTTCATAGCTACGTCCTCGTTCTACTGGGCTGAGTGCAAGTGTGGGGAGTATCCACTTACAACACCTGAGACGCTGCTCCTTTCTTAGCTTGACCACTTAGAATCTCAATAAAAAAAGCCATCTCCTGGTTTCCGAGTACCTTCCCTGTTTACATGTAACCTACAAAAAGTGTTAACTGTCGGTTTAGGTTTTCAGTAAGGCTTCTGGTCAACAGCAGGCCATCAGTAGGTTTTTGGAGAGTTAAATGTCACCCAAGGAATTCATCTGGGAGCAGAGCCCATTACTAGGGCCAGTGACTGGCCCAGGAGAGCTGCCACTGCCACTGCCACAGCCACAGCCAGCTGTCACTGTCACTGCATGGTGAGCAGGAGGCAGAGACTGAGCAGACATCCACCTTCAGCTCTGCCCACACCAAGCTCAGTGCTGGGCGTGGTGGCTGGTAGCCTTGGTGGGGTGCTGGCAGGTAGGTACAAAAAGACAACCATGGAAAAGTAAAGTGGTTCAATATAAGGAATGGATGTGGCTCTGTCAACAGACTGACACCGAAGAAGAGGGACTTGGCGGCTAGCCTGCCATGAAGATCCCTTCTGACTGCAGGAGATGAGACCAGAGTTTAATGTGAAGGAGAAAAAGGGACGGGGCAGCAAATGCAGCAGGCTCAGGGAGAGTTCCAGCTCAAGGCAGGAATTATGCAGCAGACCAGAGTCATCTTAGGTGCTATTCATATGGTCGGGGCCCTGCATGCAGAACCGAGGTGTAGGGGGTGGGCTGGGGTATTTGAGAGCACTCCCAAGATGACCAAAGGGTGTGGACCACAGTCTGCTGTGCAGGGTGCTAAGGAGCAGCACACAGGAATAAGGCAGACCGGTGAGGCAGGATGTGTGGGGTTACAGATCATGATTTTGCAGGGTCCCTGCTTCCCACAGTCAGCACACGACAGCAAAGATGATGATAAAGACAATCAAGGAGAGGAGACTTGAGATCAGCCACCTCAATTACCTATGTAGGTGCTCAGAAAACCCCAAATCATAAGATGGCAAAGAGACAAAAGCTGCCAGTCTATCTGCTGAGACTCTGAGGGCTCCCAAGGCAGAGTGGGGCAGGGCTCAGTAAATGCCATTTTACCTTCTCTCTTCTGCCACCCAGCAAGAAGAAACAAACACAAGCGAACACAAGACTGAAATGGAAGACCTCAAGTGCTTCCTTTCTGCCCAGTAACCAGACAACTAGAACTATTTGTATTACCTCTGCAGCATAGGGTTTTTGTTATTTTTTAACCTAAAGATACCTCTTAGTTAAGAAACATGGATTTTTTTTGTTTGTTGGTTTTTTGTTTTGTTTTGTTTTTAGTTTTTTTGACACAGGGTCTCGCTATGCAGTTCAGGTTGGCCTTGAGCACACTTTGTAGCCCAGGCTGGTCTCGAACTTGAAAAGATTTTCTTGCCTCAACTTCTTTTTTTTTGGGGGGGTGGTTTGGTACCGGGGATTGAACTCACGACCTTGTGCTTGCCAGGCAGGCGCTTAAGCCACTGAGCTAAATCCCCGGCCCATGCCTCAACTTCTTGAGTGCTAGGATTACAGGTGTGCATCACCATGCCCAGCTAAACATGGGATTTTTTAAAAGCCTGTCTTTTCTCACTATATCATAAAACATTTTTAAAATTGTTTTGTATCTCGTCAGGCTGAGATTTTTCAGAACTTCATTTTTATTTTTATTTATTTTTAATTTTATTTTAAAGGGGGTAAAATTAAACACAACAGAAAAGAACAGAATGGGACATAAGAAAGCATACATTTCAAAGCAAGACAACCAGAGATCTTCACTATCTGTCATATTGTCTCTTGTTTTCTTCCAAATGGTTGTCCTTATCTTTGCATACGGGGAGCTCATACTAAATAACATAGTGAATCTTTTCACAAGATGTGTAGTTAAGTGGCTCCCACTTGCTAAGGGTGGGGGGACACGGGACAGGGGACAGGACGACATGAGATGTCTGATTCTCAGCCCGTGCGCTGGCAGGCTCACAGCCACCCCCAGAGAGGGGAGGAGCTCCTCGCAGAACTTCATTTTAAATTTCTAATAAAAATTTACAAGCCTGACACAGTGGTACACACTTGTGAGCCCAGCTATTTGCGGGCTGAGAGAGGAGGATCATAAAGTTGTGGCCAGCCCAGGCATTTAGTGAGACCTTGTTTCAAAAAAACAAAAAGGGTTGAGGACGTAGCTCAGTGCCAAGGCCCTGGGTTCAATTTCCTGGTACGGCTAAGTAAAAAGTATTTGTGCATCTATGTGTCTATGTATATAGGGTATCTATGTCATAGTGGATTTTCAACTATGTGGAAGGGCTGACACCCCTACACCTCAAATTGTTCAAGGATCAACTGTACATATAAAAATGATCACCTTAACTATTGTTGAGGGTGCTGTTGCTCAGTGGCATTAAGTACATTCACACAGTTGTATAACAATCACCACCATCATTTCCACAACACTTTCTTACAGAACTGAAACTGTACCTCTTAAACAATGACTTCAGTCCCTCCTCTCCTGAAAACTGCTGCTGCGCTGTCTCTAGGAAGGTGACCATTCCAGGGACCTCATATATGTGGAATTAGACAGTATTTGTAGCCCTTGGTAATTGGGATACAAATACTAATTATTTTTATTAGTCATAAAATTTTAAAGCATATTACTCATCTTGACTGCCTACCTCATTCTCCAACACCTGGCTACTTATAAACCTCAAAATATACACTCAAAGGATCAACATAGTTAATGAAAAAATATAGGATTTCTATTGGATTGACTCCAAAAGAGGAGTTCCTGAACAGATTCCAGAGTGACATTTCTGGAATACGGGGAGAACTTCTCATGGTGACTTCTTCAAAAGCAGTAACTCAAATAATTTGATATTTATCATTATCATTATACATATAAACTATATATCTTAACACTGCAGATTAATATATTACACAACACACTAACAACAGGTAAATCTAGTGGGGCAGAGGCTCACAAGCTACTGTTTTCAGAGCTAACGCGGCGTGAAGAGACTTACTTCCCAGCTCCTCCACCAAAGGAGAGGCCAGCAGAGTTCATCCCTGCCAGGACAAAGTAGCCACGGACTGCAGGGGACTCGCCCATGATGCACCTCATGTCTGGCGTGAAGGTCTCAGGGCAGTTCACCAGCTTCATGATCTCCAGCGTCTCTAATTCCGGCATCCGACGCAGGAGGGAACTCAACAGGGGCTCTGAGCGATAAAAACAAATCCAAACACAGTCCTCAGCTCTACAGAGTTTAGAAACTCATTTCAAGCCCTTCTGCCTCTCTTCTCAATTTCTTGGAAGGAATTTTTCTAAGAGCCAGTTGAGTCTTTTATCAAAACAAAGCTGATAAAATTGCACGACACACTTGCAAAATGCTTTCCATAAAGACTGAGGAAAATATTCTGTAGAAAGGAAAGGTAGCACAGGATAGCAGGTAATACACGGGGGCAGAGACAGTCGTCTCAAAGGACTCAGTGGGAACGGGAAGGTTCTTATATGGCACCTGAAGAACATTAATGAAAAACAATGCTTTCAACCAAGTATGGTGGTGTACACTCGTAATCTCAACATTCTGGGAGCCTGAGGCAGGGAGATCCCACGTTGAAGCCCAGCATGGACAATTTAGCAACATCCTGTCTCAGAAAAACGGTAAAACTGGTCTCAGTGTTACCACCCTCAGTTCAATCTCCAATACAAAACAAAAAGTGGCTGGGCATGGTGGCACACACCTATAGTCCCAGCACACAGGAGGAGAGGCTGAGGCATGAGGATCACTGTGAGACTGAGATCAGCCTAAACTGTGTAGTGAAACCTCATCTCAAAAAAAAAAAAAAATTCTTGAAAACGCTTAGAAAAACATAACATCTTAACAAATAAAAGATTCTTTTTTAAAATTTCATTTATTTTTGTTTCGAGATAGGGTCTCACTATGCGATTCAGATTGGCCCCCAGACTCGGGTGATCCTCCTGCCTCAGGCTCCTGAGTGCTGGGATTACAGGCGTGTGCCATTACACCCAGCTGACATTGTTATACTCTATTTCACATACCAAAATGATCCCAGTCTTCCTGTAGATTCTGAATTTCCAGTTGATTCTTGCCCTCAGTAAAAATAGGTTTTGGGTTCTTCTCAAAGCCCCCAGACAAGATGCCACCCTGCCAGTTCCGAATATAAATTCTTCCATCAGGGTCCACGACAGCTGAGGATAAGAAATGATAAGGGAGTGGGGGTACAAGAGAAAAACAAAGATTTAGAGGCAACCGGCTTGCTAAATAGAAGCAACACCCATGAACAGCTTTACTAATGAAATGGCATCCAATCCACACAGGCACCTGTTCCCTTTCACACACCTCTGGAGGTCCAGGAGGATCATCGCACGCAGATTTAAAGGAGATGGGTTCTCCAACTGTCTCTGCCCTTATCAGGAACTAGACACTTTGCCAAGCTCTCACTCCTGAACTACAGGACTGCCACCGTGCCAAGCGAGTCTCACAGGCAGGAGGACTGCAGAACCCTTGGAGATCTAAGACCTCCACATGACATCACAACCCTCTCCTCCAGGGCTGGGAGCCGCTTGACTACCCAAGTTTATGATTTACCTCCAGCACTTCTACCCTGATAGCATTTAAATTAAAAACTCAAAGTTACATCCCAAATAGTCTCAATGACCTGTTTGAAATTAAAATTAAACTGGCAAAAAACAAAAGCAAAAAATTGCTTAGTGGCATGCCTGCGTGGGCCAGCCTTTCATAGTTATCAGAGAAAAGTTAGAACTGGGTCCGCCTCCCCTGTAACATGCTCCAGAAAAATCTGTCCTTAGCAGAAAGTCTTTCTTTTCAGAGGACAGGATACTAGCAAGGAGATAGGATTGCAAAAAAGTACAAGTCCTCACTTGGTGTGTTGTTCTGCAGAGGGGTCTCCAAGGGGCGAGTCAGAAGGTAGAAGTGTTCGCAGGCATGTAACGGGATACTAACCGGCTCCTCGTTGGACAGACCCAGCTCGTATGCCCACTACAAATGGACAGATTGATTGGGGGTGGGAAGAGGAACAGAAACACAAGTGAGCAAGTCCAGCCTCTTGAAAAGAGATTAATTTCAAGCGGCTTCTGTGTGCTCTTGCTACAGTGGCAGTGTGGGAAGCCAAGATTCAGCCTGCTTCACTTAGTGCAAATCTTTGCGTGGGGAACAACACTGTACTTCTGAAACCATAAAAATGACTTTAATCAGAGGAAGACAGACTGACAAGCCAGTCAAAGGAGACCCTCTTAATAAACTACCTGCTCTCAACTCTAAGCCCCAACTACCAATCCTTAAATGAACTTCACATGGCAAAAACTATATTCCAAGTCTTAAGACTACAGAGTGGAGGAAAGGGACCAATCTGCCCCAAAAGTTGACGCAGTTTAGTGCACTGGAAACTGAACCCATGGTCCTAACACAACAAAACAACCTAGTATGCTATCTGCAACATTTGTAATAAACTATAAAACCACAGAAAGATTCAAAAAGTCAGGAGTGGTGAAAGTCCAGTTACATAGGAGGCTGAGGCAGGAGGATCAAAAGTTTGACGCCATGGGGATGGAGCTCAGGGTTCCCTGGGTTTGATTCCCAGTACTGAAACATTAAAAAAAAAAAAAAAAAGGTGTATCTCTACACCAAAAAATCCAATTTAAATAGGAAAACAAACAACCCAGTACTGCTATTAACCTACCTGACCAGCACAGTTGACAAAATACTGGCACTCAATCTGTCCTTTATCTGTCTCCACACCAGTAACTTGACCTTTTTTGACCATTACATGAAGAACACTTGTTCGGTCATAAATCTGAACACCTGTCCCAAGGTAAAGAGAGTTCGAACATCATCTGCTACCCAGAATTAAGACATCCACAGCACATTCTGTAACCAAAGAAACACTGAAGATGTAGGTCAGTGTTTTAGTTTCAAAAACAAAACCCAGCCAGGTGTGGTGGCTCACTCCTGTAATCCCAGCACTTGGGAGGCTGAGGCAGGAGGATTATTTTGAGTTCGAGATCAGCCTGAGCTACAAAGTGAGCTCAAGGCCAACCTGAACTGCATAGTGAGACCTTGTCTCAAAAAGACAAAACAAAAACAAACAAACAAAAATCTAGGAATTGTGTCCTGACATGGTATAAATACCTATTGGCCAAAACTGAAAAGAGCTTGTTAACTTAAGAACAGACTTGAATACACAGTAAATTCTGGGAGTCCTCAAATATGGAACAGGGTGGAAAGAGTTCAAACAGCAGTTTTTAAACCTAATCTGTCCACATCATAAGTTTATCCAAAGTATGTGACTCCCCCCTCCCTGGCTACTCATAAGTCTCCTTTCAACTCTAGGGCTCGATTTCCAGCTATGCTTTAACCTTGGAACATCTCAAGTCTAGGAGATTGGGGGGGGGGGTTCCCTTTGAATCTGAGATGCATTAATTAGTTTGGAAAGCAGTTCCTGAAAAATGTGATCATAAGGAAAAATGCTTATTAGCAGACACTATATTTAAAAATCATGAGGTCCAGTATTCAAAAACAGAAAGCTGAATACCCCAATGAAGATGTTCTCCAACTGGAGTAGGCCTCACTGTGTACTGTAGACACTTTCTTAAATAACTTCGTCCTTCCAAACCCATGTTAGGAAAACGCAAAAGCCTGCTCACCATTCTGGGAGGCGGCACTTGCCAGGGCCAGGGCCACATCGGTGGAGGACACCACCGCATCCTCAGGAACGTGCATGGCCCCCACCAGGTCGTGCATGTTGAGGAAAGGGTGCAGTTCAGCCACTTTCTTGGGGGAGATGATCTCAGAAGGGATCCCTATAACACTGCCACAGAACACAAGGGGACAATGACATGCAAGGGCCCTTTGGTAGACGTCACTTTGGTAGGGTCAGGACAGGCCATCTGGCCTCTTACATACTTCAATCTTGAGTTGATGCGCTTCAGGGAGATCAGCCGGTCTTGTGTTTGGGCCAGAAAGACTGAGCCTGTCCTTACGTAGCCTGTAAGAAAAATCAGAACTGAGACCAGATCAAGGTACAATGGGAGCCACTCAACCTCACGCTTGTCAGGCAGTTCATGTTGTCCCTGAATTCTATGTGCACCTGTATGCACTGCCCCTGTGAGCTGCTCCTGTCTAGCACTTCGACAACCTTAGGCAGCTTGATGGGCTACACACAACTCATGTCCATGATGGTGACCAAAAAGTGTGTGTGTGTGTGTGTGTGTGAGTGAGTGAGTGAGTGAGTGAGTGAGAGAGAGAGAGAGAGAGAGAGAGTGTTTTACTATGCAGTTCTGACTGGTCTTTTTTTTGGGGGGGGTACTGGGAATCGAACTCACAACCTAGCATTTTCCAAGCAGGCACTTATGCCACTGAGCTAAACCCCTGGCCCAAGTTTTGGCTGGCCTTGAATTCACTTTGCAGTCCAGGCTGGACTTGAATTCCCAGCAATCCTCCTGCCTCAGCCTCCTGAGTGCTGGCATTGTAGGCATGTGCTACCACACCCGACCTTTGAAATTGTAATTCTTGCTTCAAATGATTACAAAGTTAAATAGTGTAGCTTACAGGTCTCCTGTCTTAATATAGTTCTTATTTTATCAATACAGACTTGTGAATTCCTATTTTGTGCACTGTGCTGATCCACTGCTCTCATCTATTTTCTTGCTCAAATGATCCCAGACTTGCCCACTGGGAGGTCCCTTCCAGCTGGTTCCTATAAATCCCTGACATCTCTCCATCACTCTAGTTTCTGGCCTAGTAAGAAATTGCAGGCTCATTACTCCACATTTTTTCGCCCTGCCCAAGAATCAGTCATTTTTTAAGGTAACTTCTACTTTATTCTCTGTGTGTTTCTGTTATGCAAAAAGAAGTGGATACCTATTGCGTATAAGATGGGGATTGTGCTGCAGATCAAACTCCACTAAACATATCCCAACTTCTCCTTGCATATTTTCTTATTTTTTTTTCTGCATTTAACAGTGTCACTCCATAGTAGTTCAGAGACACCCTCCTCATTTTTTTTTACCTAATAGTCTTGTGTGTTTTTTTTCTTTTTGGTCTTTTTTTTTTTTTTTTTTGGTACTGGGGATCAAACTCATGATCTTGCACTTGCCGGGTAGGCACTTATACCACTGAGCTAAATCTCCAGCCTCTTCTTTTCCATCTTTTTGAGATAGGGTTTCACTATGCAGCTCAGGCTGGCCTTGAGCTCACTATGTAGCCCAGGCTGGCCTCAAACTCCTAGAGATACTTTCTGCCTCAGCTGCCTGAATGCTGGGATGTGGTGTGTGTCACCACATCCAGCGCTTGCATTCAATTTTGTAGCCTTATACATATAATTACATGTTGTAATAGTCTGCATGTATATTTTTGTATAAAACATTAGGTAGAGGGGCTGGGGATTTAGCTTAGTGGCATAAGCGCCTGCCTTGCAAGCGCAAGGTTGTGAGTTTGATCCCTGGTACTGATTTAAAAAAAAAAAAACCGTATCAAAACATTAGGTAGAAAAAAATAAGATCTATAACATATTTAATACATTTTTAGTTTTTAAAATATGAACCATATAAGACACACTTAAAAAAAAAAAGAAGCCAATCATAGGGGCACATGCTGACAGTTCCACCACTGTGGGTGGGCCCATGTAAGAGCCTGGGCAATTTAGGAAGACTGTGTCTCAAAACTTAAAAAATAAAAAAAGAAAAGCTATAGATATAGCTCAGTGCAAAGGGCCTTGGGTTCAATTCCTATTAAATCTTTTGGTGGGTATTCAGTAGGGAGAAAGTTTCCAATTTTTATTTTTATGTCTATATTGTTCCCATTTATTACACAATGTATATTACACAGAGCATAAAGCTACATGACTACACATGTATTATAATGTATTTATTACAGCATAGCATATATGTCTAAAATTTTTATTTCTTGGGTTTTTTTTTTGAAACAGGTCCCAGCTGGACCTGAGTTCATAATCTTTCTGCCTCTGCCTAAATATTGAGATTATACACAGAAAAATCAGCTTGCTGGGTGTGGTGGTACACACCAGTAATCCCATCACTTGGGAGGTAGAAGGAAGATCCCTGAGTTCCTGAGTTTGAGGCCAGTGTGGGTTACAGAAGCAAGTTCAAGGCCAGCCTACACTACACAGCAAGACCCTGTCTCCAAAAAACAAAGCAAAACAGGGTCAGGGATTTAGCTCAGCAGCGTAAGTGCCTGCCTGGCAAGTGCAAGGTTGTAAGTTCGATTCCCAGTACCAAAAACAACAAAGCAAAAGACCAAAACAAAAGAAGAATGAAAGAAAAAGAAAAATCACTTAATATTACTGTATTAAAAAAAAACATGTATTACTGTATCTAAGCCTCTGTAGGCTGGTGATGTTGCTTGGAGGTAAAGTACTTAGAAAGGCCTGGGGTTTAGTTCCAGTACCACACACACACACATACACACATGCACACATGCATGCACTATAATCCAGCAGTCAGAAGGCTGAGGCAGGAAGACTGCCCCAAGTTTGAAGCCAGCCTGGGCTACATAATGAATTCAAGGCCAGCCTGAACTACATAGTCAGACTTTGTCTCAAAAAAAATTTTTTTTTCTTTTTGTCTGGGAATGTAATTCAGTTCAAAGGCTCTCCAATCATCAGCACCATGCACAAAGAGGCAGTAACACTTCTCATGGTAGTGCAGAGGCACACAGCACATGTCAAGAGAGAAAGCTCTGTTACTAAAGCCCCCAGGTTCTCCCTGTGTCAGTGGTCCTAGGATGGAGTGACAGATGTGGCTAATACCTTTACACTCCCTCGCCAGATTTCCTAACTGCTCCCCATACCCAAACCCAACTTGTCCCACAGGCATCAAAAACAGTCAGGACAAAACAAGGGTTCTAGGATGCGACCTAGAAGTAACACCAGGCTAGTCTATCTCAGAGGAAGGCTATGACCTGGATCCCTTGGAAATGGAGCCGAGTGAGCAAGGCCAAGCTCACTAAAACACTAATTATGAACCAATGAACAGGAAGTCAGCTGCACCATCTCTAGGCCATTCTGTGGACTCTCCTCCAGTTCAAACCCTGGTTGATACAATAATTCGAGCACCCTGTTGCCATCAAACTCAATCTATCCAAAAGGGCCTATTTCACTCCTGCCCAGGCTGCAGCAGGCATCTTCCACAAAGACTCAGACAGTACAACAGAACCACTTTGTATTACTAAGTTCCCTCCAAGGTCCTTGTCTCAAGAGGAAGTGAGACCAAATTCAGTGACACCGCTGGGCGTCCTCTGATGTCACCACCAGAGGATAGGGAAGAGGGGGAGGCAAGGCAAAGTGGTTTCACCAGCCAAGAGAGTGGGTGGGCATGGCTCAGACTTCTGGTTAATCCATCACTTTGTGACAAACTGTCAGATCCTCTTTCTACTTATTATCATAAGAGTTTTTTTTTTTTTTGGTACTGGGGATCGAACTCATGACCTTGTGCTTACCAAGCAAGCCCTTAAGCCACAGAGCTAAATCCCCAGCCCTTCTACTTATTATCAAATGGAATCACACTACTGATTAGGATTCCTGTTCCTCAAACAGTTCCTACTTATCGTGGTGCTATTTAATTTATAATTCCCTTTTTCCTTTCCCTTCTAATTACATAAATAACAAGAAACATGTCTATGTTTTATAATACTAATTGGAACATCAGTGGGTTAAACTACGCCTTAACTGTCAAATACCTGACCTTAAATTCTCCTCTTTGTTCAGGAGCCAACTATTGCCATTTTCTATACTTAAATGAGTAAAATACATAGGAAATGGCCCACTACCCTAATCAGTAATGTGATTCCATTTGATAATTACAGGAACTGGAGGCTCTAGTTTCAAGCCCTAGCACCAGGAAAAAAAAAAAAAAAGAATTACAGGATCAGAAAAAAAAATTGGGACACTGACTAGATTCTCTCATTTTAAAGACAAGGAAACTAAAGACAAGTCAGCAACCTATGTGACCTGTTCTTGGTAAGACCCTGGCTGGTAGCAGAGTCTGGACTAACACCCAAGTCTCAGGGACTAAACCACAGGCAAACCTGGTATAAGACCAGATATCATAAATACTAAGAGTCTGGGGTTAAGCAGAGCAGTAAACAGCAAATCACCTGCTTACCTGTTTGGATCCCTGTTTCTTGCTCTAGTTGTTGGTAGAGTTTGTTTGAATAGTCTGCCATCTTCTGCTCGATGGTCAAGTGCCTGGCAGTGCTCAGGATGCCAGCACAGAACCTGGTAGAGCCAGCAGCCAGCCTGCAGGATGGATGAGTGCAAAATGCTTTTAGGCAGGGCCAGGGATTTAGCTTAGTGGCTTAAGCGCCTGCCTGGCAAGCACGAGGTCGTGAGTTCAATCCCCGGTACCAAAAAAAAAAAGCTATTAGGCAGGCTCAGATATCTGTGAATACAAACTCAAGGTTCCTCATTACAGTATTATCTGTAATATCAGAAGGCAAAAACAGGCCTGAGGATGCAGTGTACTTACTCAGCCAGTGTCCATGAAGCCTGGCTTCGATCTCCAGAATCATACGCGAAAGAAAAAGTGGGGGGAAAGAAGAAAGATAAAGAAAGAGAAAGAGAGAAAGAAAGAAAAAGAAAAAGAAAAAAAGAAACAGCTATACAATGAGTGAGACTGAAAATTTCGGAGATCATGTACATAGTGGGATACTACACAGAAAGAAAAGAGAATTTCATGGCCCTGAAGCAAGGCCAGCAGATTGCTGTAGCTGCTGGTTTCAAACAGGAGCCTAAAGAGAATTCTTTCTGTGGTCTGATGGCCATTTCAGAACTTTGGAAATGGAATGGTCAATTCATCAGAAAGAAATAGCAGGTGAGTATGGCGGACTTTGGGGGGCCTGCAGGGGAGAGACTCTGGCACCTTGGGACCTGCACTGTGTGGTTGACTCGGGGTGCCGGGAGAACAAGGAGCTCCTCCCCTTACTGGGGGGCGGCTGAGAGTGTGGCAAACTTTTGGCATCCTGAAGGAGACAGACCCTGGTGCGTCGGGACCTGCACCATGCGGTTGACTCGGGGTGCCGGGAGAACAAGGAGCTCCTTCCCTCTCTGGGAGGCGGCTGTGAGTGTGGCCGACTTTCAGCGGCCTGAAGGAGACAGACCCTGGAGCCTTGGGACCTGCACCATGCAGTTGACTCGGGGTGCTGGAGAACAAGGAGCTCCTCCCCTCTCTGGGCGGCAGCTGTAATCCTGCCGGTGGGCAGGCTGAGAATCAGACATCTCATGTCGTTCTGTCCCATGCTCCCCCCCCTTAGCAAGTGGGAGCCAGTTAACTACACATTTTGTGAAAAAATTGGCTATGTTATTTAGTATGAGCTCCCCATATGCAAAGATATGGACAACCATTTGGAAGAAAACAAGAAACAATATGACAGATAGTGAAGATCCCTGGTTGTATAGCTTTGAAATTTATGCTTTCTTATGTCCCGTTCTGTTTTGTTGTGTTTACTTTTACCCCCTTTAAAATAAAATGTAAAAAAAAAGAAAATATATATATATATATATATAAAAGAGGGGAAAAGAAAGTGCTCTAAAGGATATAACTGAATGTATGTTTAAGTGTGTAAGAGATGACCACATTACTGTTTTTGTTGGATTGTTGAGCAGAACTGTTAACAGTCTCATTGTTTGAATGTCTACTTTGTGTGCTTTAATTTTGTAACTTGAACAACTATTTCCAATGATGACAGTATGTAACCTATCAAGTGGCAATTTCTTAGTGTTTTTGTTTTGTTGTTGTTATTGTGGTTCTTTCATTTTTTTGCCTTTGGAATTCTGTACTGTTGCTACCCTTTTTCTGTTTTGTTTGGTTGTTTTCTTTTTTGTTTTTTCTCTTTAAATAAAATTTTTTAAAAAAGAGAATTTCTACACTAACATGGGATAATCGTAATGAAAAAAGAAAGTAAAGAGCAGTGAAGTCTGTTACATATATATACATATATATACAAATATATATGTATATATATACATATATACAAATATATGTATATACATACATATATACAAATATATGTATATACATATATATACATATATATGTATATACATATATATATACATATATATGTATATACATATATATACATATATATGTATATACATATATATGTATATATATACATATATATATATACATATATATGTATATACATATATATACATATATATGTATATACATATATATGTATATATATACATATATATATATACATATATATGTATATATATACATATATATATATACATATATATATCCCATGCCAAGTAATACCTATTTGCCTATACTGTTTGTGCAGGGAATGTACCTGGAACTTAACTTACCTCTAGGGTGGGAAACTTGTAGTCAGAGATCAAGGATGAGAGGGAGACTTTTCCCCTCTACTCTCTTTACATATTTTCAATTCTGAACCATATAAATGTACTACCTGTCCACAAATAAAATCTAAACTGAAAAAATGCTCTCCAACTTGTGGTATGTGACAGAACACAGAAAGTTCCAGCAATGCTCGAGCCCAAACACCTAGCTCTGCAAAGCATCAGGTAAGCAGGTGAGTGGTAAGCAGGTCTTTTCCTCCAAATTACTTAGACCTCAGCAAGCGATCACCTGGTGCAAATGGAGTTCAATGAGTTTATTCTTAACAATTCTAGCTGTGTCAGATTATCAGCTCCCTAAAGAAAGACACGTTTCTTTGGGGGTAGTCACACAACCTGTAATCACAGCTACATGAAAGGGTGAGGCAGGAGGATAGCAAGTTTAAGGCCAGCCTGGACAAATACTGTAAAATTATTAAAAAAAAAAAAAAAAAAAAAAGGAGCCTGGGGATGTAGTTCAAGAGTAGAGTCCTTGCCTAGCATGCCTAAGGCTCTAGGTTCAAGCCCTACTATTAAGGAAAAAAAAAGACAAATGCTTCTTCTATCATCTAACATGTGGCCACTGTGCAGGGCTATACCAGGGAAGGGCACTTGTCTATGCCAGGCCAGCACCTATTTGGTGGCCCTGACAGTGGCTTTCAGCCTGAGGTGGACCCGAGTCCCTTAAGAAGCTTCTGAGGACCAGGGATTTAGCTCAGCAGAGTAAGTGCCTGCCTAGCAAGCGCAAGGGTACGTGTTGCATGCCTGGTACCAAAAAAAAAAAAAAAGTAAGAAGCTTCTGAACATACTGATGCTGGGCCTCACTGCCAGTCTGGCTTGTTCTGGAAATCTGAATGTATTTCAAGCTCCTCAGGTGACTCTAATGCATAGGTAACATTCTGAACCACCCTGAGAGGGAGAGTGGTAGTGACAGAGAAGAGGGACAATGATTATTAAGGGAAGCAGGAAGTATTTCACAACCCATTGTCAAGGTATAATTATTTTATTTTTATGTATGTATGTATGTATGTATGTATGTATGTATGTATGTATGTATGTATGTATTTTTTGTCTTTTTTGAGACAGGGTCTCCTTAGCAGTTCAGGCTGACCCTGAGCTCAGTTTGTAACCCAGGCTGGTCTTGAACTTGCAATGATCCGCCTGCCTCAGTCTCCTGAGTGCTGGGATTACAGGAGTGTGCCACCATGTCTGGCTAAGATATAATTATTTTAAAACATCAGATTTACAAAGTCTGTTAGGTCAACTTTTTTAAAGACAGGGTCTCGATATGCAGTTCAGACTAACCTTGGGCTTTACTATATAGCCCAGCTGGTCTCAAACTTGCAATGATCCTCCTGCCTCAGCTTCCAGAGTGCTGGGATTACAGGAATGTGCCACCATGCCCAGCTATGTTAGGTCAATTCTAAGGTATTAAATATCAGATCAACAAATTAAACCAGAAAATGAATGTCTCTAGGGTTTTGCACTTAGAACTATTTATACTGAAACAAGTTAACAGTTTTTATGGCTAGAACATGCTTAATAATTTTTTAAAATTTCAAGTTGAGTGTGATCCCAGATATTCTAGAGGCAGGGGTAGGAAGAATGAAAGTTCAAAGCCAGTCTGGGAAACTTAATGAGATCCTGTTTCAAAATTTTTAAAAATATATAAATAAAAAGTGCTGAGGAGTAGTACAGTGGTAGAGCATTTGCCTAGAGTACACAAAGGACCTGGGTTCAATCCCCAGCACTGAAGGGGAAACAAATTAAAAAGGATTTGACAAAGCAGGAGAAAGATGTTGTGGCATGCTCTTATGATCCCAGCACTGGAGAGGCTGAGGCAGGGGGACTTAAATTTGAGGCCAGCCAGGTCTCAAATTATATATAGGGAGAGTTCAAGGCCATTATAGAGACTATATAGAGAGTTCAAGGCCAACCTGAGCTAAACCAAAAAACCAAAAAAACATAGGACTTAGAACTCAAGGAAGCATTATGAAAACCTACTCTTGATGTACAACATACGGGAAACTTTCCCAGAACAGATAATCCATCTGCAAATGGTGTTTCTCACTTTGTAAATCCAAGAAGCAAGAGAAAGTATTAATATGAAAACAAAACAGCAAAAGTAAAAGATCAGGAAAAGGGGGTTATTCTGAGAGGAATGGGACTGTTCTTTGTCAATGAGCTTCCTAGGCTTTTTTTTCTTCCCCCCAGTACTGGGAAAGCAAGGGCCTTAGGACTGAGCTGCATTCCCAGCCCTTTTTCTGGGAAAGAGTCTCATAAAGTCCTGAATTGTCCAGACTGGGCTCAATTGTGATCTTCCTACCTTAACCTCCCCAGAGTGTAGGGATTATCATCATGTACTACCATGCCCAGTGCAGGAAAGCACCTTAATTTATAACAGCATCCAGTCTCCCAAAATCCTGCACCAAGGACAGAAAGTGCCTTCAGCAAGCTAGGTGTGGTCACCCTGTAATCCCAGCTCAAAGGGCTGAGGCAGGAGGACTGAGGTGTTTTTGGCCCTGGGAATTGAATTCAGGGGTGAATTTGAGGCCAGCCTGAACTACATGGTGAGACTCTGTCAAATAAATGAATAAATGCTCAATATTTAATGCAAACATACCAATTATGAGATTTACAATATATACAGAAGTACAATACACAACAGTGTAAAGGACAAAAGGGGGTAAGTGGAATTATGACATGATATATCTAACATCTGTGTGGTGGTAAAAAAATTAGTTCATAATAGCCTGGTAACAGCATATATTGTGGGGTAGGGGGTGTAGCTCAGTAATACACTTCTTACGCAGCATGCACAAGGCCTTTTAATTCTCAGCAACACACACACACACACACACACACACACACACACACACACACTCACTGTGATCTCTACAACCATTTTAAAATTATTCAAGCCAGGTGTGGTGACACACAGCTGTAATCCCAGCATTCTGGGATGTTGAGGCCAGAAGATCACAAGTTCAAGTCCAGCCTAGGCAACTTTGTGACTGTGATTTAGAGCAAGACCCTGTCTCAATATTTAAAAATTAATTTAAAAATGCAGATCAGTATAAAGGTCCTGCATTCAATTTCTAGTCCAAAAAAAGAAAAAGGAAAACAAAACCACACAACCATCACAGCCAGGAGGAATCTGAGGAGACATAATTTAAGTAAAAGAATCTGAGGAGACACAATTTAAGTAAAAGACAGAATAAAGGGTATTAGGGGAAAAGTTTTAATATATAAATATAGCTCCCCCCCCCATTGGGCCTCTGGAAGCAACATGGGTCACCAGCAGCTCTACTGGGAGCCACCTGAGGAGCCTCGGCCAGGGCTCTGGTTCTTGCCCTGTGCTCAAACCAATGGGGCCTGATCCAGAAAATCAGCCTCAACCTGAGCTGCCAATGCTTTCGTCAGAATGGCAGTATATGGCTTCATCAGGTTGGACTAAATGATCTTCCTTCAATGCATTATCCAGGACGTTCACTGAAAGACACTGGGCTAACTCTTTGTTCATAAAAAAATTTAAAAATCTTTCAAAAAAATATGAATACAGTATGGATTTTTTGTTAATCCTAATGGGTGAATATTGGCTTATTAACTGAAACACTCAGAGTAAGATATCAATAAAAAGTGGATGTGGATGTAAAGTAAATGGGAATTCTGTACAATCTTCATAATTTTTCTATAAACCTGAACACATTCTAAAGTTGGTTAATTAAACAAAAAACAGTAACAGAAATTCTGTAGCCATTTTGGTATCAGCTCACAAGCCATAGGGTTTATGCTGCTGGATGATTACAACAAAGACATCAAGATGTGCTAACAGCACACATACACACATCCTTTTTAAGACAACTATTTTGTTGAAATCTGCCAGCTCTAAAATGCACAAAACACAAGCACTAGGCAATTCCTAAACAAAGTGCAGGACATTTCATCTTGACTCTTCTCATGCTACTAAGCAATACTTAGACTGGTTATGGTTGGGACATTAGCAGGGAAAGGAGCGAGAACAGGGTTGACCCACGCCATCAGCACCCAGCTTGGTCCTTACCTGCCCTGCTCCAGAAGAACGATGTCCTTCCACCCCATCTTGGAGAGGTGATAGGCCACAGATGTGCCCACGATTCCACCCCCACAGATGACCACCTGGGCCTGGGCAGGCAGGGCAACAGAATGGGCCTTGGCAGTCGACGCGCTGCTTCTCGCCAAACTCCAGTTCTGCCATCTTGGGCTGGTTCTTTGTCTTCGGATGAGTGACAGGAACTGGTGAAACATCCCGTCTGTCACCAACCGGGACATGTGCTCTCACTCAGCTAAGGAGATCCCAAGAATTCAAACTAGACAGAGAAATCCAAACACATGTGATTCCATTTAACTCCCTGCATACGACTGATGAGAAAAGGAACAGGGAACAGTAATCACTCACTGACAAACATCTGAGGATGAGCTAAGCTTTGGATACTTTACTAGGTATAGACACAGTACTGAATAAAGACGCCCTCTGCCTTTATGAAATTTAATGTTTGATAGTTCCTGTGTGTGGAAAGGAGGGAGCAACCAACATACAAATAAAACAGGAAACAAAGCTAATAAAATACAATAACTCTGGCAATATTTAAAATACAATGGTTGGGCCAGAGATGTAGCTCAGCAGTACAGAGCCTGCCTGGCAAGTGCAAGGCCCTAAGTCTGATTCCTGGTACCAAATTAGAAAATAGTTAAAAAAAAAAAAAAAAAAAAAAAGCTTTCTTGCCAACCAACAAGATAAACACGATATTTACATTGGAAAAAGTACTAACAATAGCCGGGCATTTAGCTCAGTGGCTTAAGCGACTTCCTGGCAGGCACAAGGTCATGAGTTCGATCCCCGTTACCAAAAAAAAAAAAAAAAAAAAGTACTAACAACGGTGACAGCAAAGTTTCTGGGCTAATTAACAGGTGCCAATTACCAGTTGGTAACTGGTGCCAATTACCAGTATGAAAGACTAGAAATACAGAAGGAAGAGGCAGGGGAGGAGAGGGAGAGAAAAAGTAAATGTAGAGGGACGTACAGTCAAACTGCACATGCTTAGGTACAAGGAGTAATCAAAATACAAGGTAAATGTTTTAAATTTTTATAAACTGTTACAATAAGACATATTGCCATTAACTTCCTCAGAATACTCCCCCTTCAAACACGATTATGCCATCATTCTTGCTGCTTTCTAAAACAGTTCTGGAAGTCTTATGGGAGTGTCTTTATGTGGTGTGATCAGAAATACAGTGACTACTGCTACTGAGTACCACCGAAGGACAACGCAGGATCGTAAAAACATCACTGTGGTGGCCCTGAAGCAAGGCCAGCAGATTGCTGTAGCTGCTGGTTTCAAACAGTAGCCTAAAGAGAATTCTTTCTGTGGTCTGTTGGCCATTTCAGAACTTTGGAAATGGAATGGTCAATTCATCAGAAAGAAATGGCAGGTGAGTGTGGCAGACTTTCGGTGGCCTGGAGAGAGACCCTGGCACCTTGGGACCTGCACCATGCGGTTGACTCGGGGTGCCGGGAGAACAAGGAGCTCCTCCCCTCTCTAGGGGGCGGCGGTGAGCCTGCCTGTGCGAGGGCTGAGAATCAAACATCTCATGTCATCCTGTCCCCTGTCGTCCCTCCCCCAACAAGTGGGAGCCAGTGAACTACACATCTGGTGAAAAGACTGGCTATATTATTTAGTATGAGCTCCCCGTATGCAAAGAAATGGACAACCATTTGGAAGAAAACAAGAGACAGTATGACAGATAGTGAAGATCTCTGGTTGCCTAGCTTTGAAATTTATGCGTTCTTATGTTCTGTTCTGTTCTGTTCTGTTTTGTTGTGTTTAATTTTACTCCCTTTAAAATAAAATTTAAAAAAAATCCTGAAAAAAAAAACCATTACTGTGTCCTTATCCTTTTATTCACATCTCACACCATGTGACTTCTAGCTCTTGCCCAATGTCAGATAATCATGAAAAGTAAATGTTCTGAATTGTTTCAGGACATCAACTGTATACAGATACACAATAAAGAACTTTCAGAACTGTTTCACCAAGTGACAAGGACAGTAGGATATAGGGCTTGAAATGAGGGAGAATATTTTGAGAGAGATTAGTGGTGCTGTGTCATTTACTATAATAAATCCTAATCTAAACATCCACTGGCCATGCATGGTGGCACACATCTGTATTTGGGAGGCTGAAGAAAGTTTGCTGTTAGCCTGGAGTATATATCGAGGACCTGTCTCAAAGACAAAAATAAAAAAAAAAATCCATTGTGCTTTTCTATCACCCCATGTATATTAAGTCTGGGGCACTCACCAGTCATCCAAGTGAGCTGGGATATTGCCAAGCAGAGTCTGGCATATAATATATGCCTGCAACTTAGGGAAAAGGTTTGGTGGTTCTTAGCCTAAATACAGTATAAACTCTGCCATTCAGAAAGAGTTGAACTAGAACTCTGAGGTTCCTGAGCACTAACAGGGATTAGAAAGGAAGGACTAGAGACAAGGATAGAGCTCTGGTAGACACAAAGAATGTCCAGAGAGAGGCGCTTCTCCACAGATGGAGAAAGAGTGGCCAACAGCTGTGCCCCTGAAGCCAAGAGATGGAAGTGTTTCAAAAGGGACTGACTGTGGTGCTCAAAGATCAGGCAAGATGACCATCCGTCCACAGGAACGGAATAACAGAATGGTCTTGGTGTCTCTGATAAGAAAACATCTTCAGGGGAGTGTTAGGGATGAAATACAGACTAGAGAAAATTAAAGAGCAGACAAAAGGATGGAGCAGAGACAGCTCACTTACATTCTGCTCTAAAGAGAAGCAGAAAAATGAAACAGCACCTGGCATGATGGCGCACACACGTAATGTGGTGCACACACGTAATCTCAACACTTGGGAGGTTGAGGTAGGAGGGTCACAAGTTCAAGGCCAGCCTGGGCTACACAGGCAGTTCTAGCTCACTCTGAACCACACAGTGAGACCTTGCCTGGGGTTAAGATTGACTAAGGGGAGGGAAGGGCAGGGTGGGGCAGGAGACAGAGGCCAGAGAAAAAAATTTGAGGTAAAGCAAGGTTGTTTATTTTTTTTAAAAATGGGGGATAATAAGAATGCTTCCCTTCTGGTGGGAATAACCCAGCAAAATGGAAAAATACAAGAAGTGAAGTCCTCAGGAAGGGAACAACAGCTGGAACCCAGAGCTCAGTTGAAGGATGGCAAGTTTGGTGTTTCTATGGTGTCATGGAGGAGATTTAAGTATTAGATGTCTTTTCCAGGAAAAGAGGAAAGGATTAATCATGTCAGGCTTATCATTTACACATGAGTCACAGAGGATAACGAAGCACACACTTCTACAGGACAATGAACAGGTGACAAAAGGAAAAAGGTGACAGCTAAAGCCAACAGGGAAGGAACGCACAGAAAGTACAATGCAGCTGAGCCGTGGAGGGGTACAATTTGGACAGTGACAAAGAGATGAAAAGTGCACACAACACAGGTGCAGGTCTGCAGTGATGGCCAAAGGGTCTAAAGTGAGTGCTGGGTAGCAAGAACTGAAGGTGGACACTCAATACTTGGTCTGATATGGTTCAGGATACAATGAGTTACTAAAGGTTTTACCAAATCTAACAGCCAAACAGAGACATTTCAAGTTTTGAGACATTTAAGACCAACCTATTAACGGACTATGCCAACATCAAAACGAAGGAAGATGAGGACTCAAGACACCGTGGGTGGCAGACATGTGGGCATCAGGGCAGTACACTGGTAGTAAAACTGCCACTACTCCATGTTTGGCTCCCCATCAGCCCACCTCATCTAAGGGAACTAATGCAGACTGACTGCCGAAGGGGAACCCATGATAGAGCAGAGACCAGTTATGGCCCTACTAGATTCCTAGGTTCAAGTCTTATCTCAAGCTACACAAGGTGTGATTGAAAAGTATGGTGAACATTTAAATCTCAAAATTTTACTACAGTATAATTTAATTTCCCTCAAAATACTGGCCCTTGTTCCTAACACACTTAACTCCTCATTCTTCCCACTTTCTGAAGCAGTTCTGGAAGTCTTTTTCTACATCTTCATTTGTGCTTGTAGCTGCCCGAATGTCCTAAAACAATTCAAAACATTTAATTTTCATGGTCATATTGCTTTGGGGAAGAGCCGGAAGTCACACAGCAGCAGGCTGCGACTGCAGTGGATGAGAACGCATCCTAATATTTTTATGAGCCTGCTTTTCCACTGAATGGCACTCAGCAGCACTGACATTTTTTAATCATATCACATAAAGGTACCTATGAAAGAGGACTTCCTGAGCAAGAAAAATAACATCAGAGTGTTTGAAGTGAGGGAAAATATTTTGAGGGAGATCAATGGCAATGTGTCTTTTATTGTAATAAATGTGCATTTAAACATTCACCGTGTAGTATTTTGATCACACCTTGTAAGCATCTCCACGAGGCTAGTCTTTCAGTAACCTCATCTACACAAAGCCAGCTCTTTCCATGGCTAACCTCCTTCAAACTTCTCTGCTGGGCGCTGTAAACCAGCCTTCCGCAACTGAAGTGCCCACACGTTTCGCTAACATTCTTACCACCTCCCGTCCCGAGGGAAGGGTTCTCATGAGGGAAGATGCCACAGCAACATCCCTGTTCCACTAACCTGCTTGTCCTCCTGGCATTCTAACCAGTACAGGCCAATTATGTTCAGAAAAAAAATCTATTCCTCGGCAGGGCACGGTACCACACACCAGTAATCCCAGCTTTCTGGGAAGCTGAAACAGGAAGACTGCAATTTTTTTTTGTTGTTTTTTTTGTTTCAGGACTCTGATTTTGAGTCCAGCCTGGGCAATTTAGTGACTTAGTGAGACTCTGTGTCAAAATAAAAAACAGAAAAAAGTGGGTTGGAAATGTAGTTCAGTATTAAAAACTCTGAGTTCAATAATTAGCCCTAAAGAAAAACAAGTCAAAACAAAACTACCCTATTCCTCGAGGGCCCTCAGTGGCAGCTGGTCAGATCTGTATACTTAACCCTCAGCACCACCTGCATTCACCCTTCAAACACACAGCCTACTTCAGCACACGCCGGGCCTCCTGTCAATTCACTGCACCTGCACCTCTCACGGCCAGTCAGGCTCACTAAAAATGACCCCAGGCCCCCCTCCTGCACCCAGGTCCCCTTACTCTTCTTTGCTCTCACCAGCTGCACCTTTCCTTGCCATCTGCCTCCTTTCATCCTCAGCATTTAATTGGGCTCATTTCCCTCCTAGGAGATTTAAGAAATGAAACAAAACCAGATGTGATGGTGCGATCCTATAATCCCAGCACTTGGGAGGCTGGGGCAGGAGAATCACTTTGAATTCAAGGCCAGGTTGGGATACATAGGGAGTTCAGGCCAGCCTGAGCTACAAAGAGACACCCTGTCTCAAAACACAAGAGAGAAGAAAGGAAGAGGAAGAAGAGGAGGAAAGGAAAAGCAGGACAGGAAAGAGGGAGCAAACAAAGGAAGAAAGGAAACAAAACCTCCACCTGTACAACTTTCTTAAAGTAGCAATTTTTTATTTTAAAAATTCTAGGGCTGGGCCAGGGATTTAGCTCAGTGGCATAAACGCCTGCCTTGCAAGCGCATAGTTGTGAGTTCGATCCCCGGTACAAAAAAAAAATTCTAGGGCTGGGAATTTAGCTCAGCGGTGTAAGCGCCTGCCTAGCAAGATTGAGGTCATGAATTCGATCCCCAGTGCCAATAAATAAATAAATAAATGAATAATCTAAAAGAGCTGTGATCAGTCAGGCATACTATCATGTACCTATAATCCCAGCACTCAGGCTGCTGAAACAGGAGAATTGTTGTAAATACCAAACCAGCCTGAACTGGCTACACACTGACTTCAAGGCTAGCTAGGAATAAAGAATGAGATCTTGTCTCAAAAACAAGCAAGCAAGCAAACTGTGATGTCCCATGCCTATAATCTCAGTCATCTGGGAGGCTGAGAGGGGAAGATCACAAATCCGAGCCCAGCCTGGACATTTACTGACTTAGCAAGATCCCATCTCAAAAAATTTCAAAAAGGGCCAGGGAAGTCAGACATGGTGGCACATGCCTGTGATTCCAGCACTTGGCTGAGGCAGGAGGATCACAAGTTTAAGGCCAGCCTAGGCAATTTAGTGAGATTCTCTCAAAAAATTTTAAAAGAGCTGGGATTTAAAAAAAAAAAAGCCAGGCGTGGCAGTTCACGCCTGTAATCCCAGCAGTCTGGGAGGCTGAGGCAGGAGGATTGTTATGAGTTCAAGACCAGCCTGGCCTACAAAGTGAGCTCAAGGCCAGCCTGAACTGCATAGTGAGACCCTGTCTTAAAAAGACAAAAAAAAAAAAAAAAAAAAAAGCTGGGATGTAGCTCAGTGCTAGAGCACTTATCTAGCACATGCCAGGTTGGGTCCCATTCCCAGTATTGAAAAAATCTAAATCACAAAATATGGTCTTGCAGACCCTCAAATACAGAAAGAAATTAAGATGGAAGACGAGGAGGAGGAGGAAGAATTTCCCACCTCACAAAGTTCAGCAATACCAATGATAATAACAGCATTTTCCCAGAATTCCAATACCACCTGTCACCACCTCTCTGGTCTTAAGTCCTAATCAGACCTCGATGACTGGACAAGCTGCTAGTGAGTTTCTTAAACAAAAACTGTTTCAGGCTGGACACACAACTAGGTGGGACAGCAATAGCCACTTTCACTTGACAATAAATTAGTGAATAGAAGGGGTTGCTTTAGCTCTCGGATTTTCATGTCCCCATCCTGCACTTTCCTAAGTGCAGGCACCCAGGCTCTGGTCATCACCACTCAGACACTGCTCTGCCAAAAATCTCGACTTGCCAGTTTCCAAGGACCCACATGCCAGGCCTTCAATGGCATGAAGACCAGATGGCTCCCACCTGCTCACACACAGGCTCCTAACTGGATCAACACACCTCTTTCTTGGTTACCTCCTTGCTGACTCCTGTCCTCTGCCTCTGGCCCTGTGGGCTACACTTTTCTCCCCTCCACATGCTCCCCACAGTGGCTTCAGATTCCCTATGACAGCAGCCTAACACCCCATATCCTGACGGTCAGACCTCACAGCTCTAGTACAGAGTGGCCACCTCCGCTCACTCCCACAGTGACCAGCACAGCCCAACACAACCACCTCCTCGCTCTGCAGCCTGCTCTTGCTGGTCTCCAGAGGTCTCACTTACCAGAAGCCAGGTGGCCCCAGTATCCCCCTATCCTCATCTCCCCCACCCTGTCACTCGTCAAACCTGATGTGGTCATATCCTAAGGCTTCCACAGATCATCGACTTCACTCCACCTCCTGCCACCCACAAGGACAGGGGCTACCTCGTCCACCCACACTCCGGCAGTGGCTTCCAGACAAGGCTCCCACTTCCTGTCTGCACATTTTTCTCCCACACCCCAGGCTCAGGGGTGCAGAGCTGGCTGTGAAGCCCCTCGCCTCACCTCAGCTGAAGGACTCTCAGCAAGTTCCTGCAGCCCTGCATCCAGCTTCCCACCTGCGGCCCGTGCTTGGAACTGCCACCTCCTGGCTGCCACAGGGACTAGAGCAGATGGGGCAGGAAGGCCAGGCACCCTCTCAATGGACTCTCTGAGATGGGAGCGGCTGGAGCTTGTCCCCTTCCCAGCACTCACTCAGGGACCCAGGAAGCACACAGAGCACTGACTGAGAATGGACCACAGAAAGGGTGAGACACCAAACCACCTTAAAGAACTTCTGTAAAAACCGATTTTTATAGGTAGTTACAATGAGCCTCACACTTCTTTCATACAGTTAACCTAATCCTCAAAACCCAGGGAGGCAGACATTATGATTATTTCCATTTTCTTCAGGAATGGAGGTACAGATTAAGTGCAGTGCCAGGCAAGGAGGCAAGGCCTGTAAGCTCAGCACTTGGGAGGCTGAGGGAGGAGGACTGCGCCAAGTTCAAGGCCAGCCTCATCTACAGTGAGACGCTGTCTCAAAAAACAAACACAAACAGATGAGGTGAAGTGACTGTCACAACAACCTGTAATTCTAGTCAGGGGCAGAGTCAGGATTCAAACCCTGCCAGTTTGGCACAAGAACCTGCCATTTATTGCTACTCCATGCTACCTACAAAAGTAAAAACAGGTGAGCAAAGACAGGACAGCTGTGAAAACAACCACTAAAGCTCATCTCCTAAGGGCTAGGGATTTAGCTCAGCGGCACAAGCGCCTGCCCAGCAAGCACAAGGATGTGAGTTTGATTCCCAGTACCAAAAAAAATAAATAAATAAATAAGTAAATAAATAAAATAAAAACCCTCATCTCCTAGCAGAAAAAAGGGACTGCAAAGAACTCGAAAAAACTAAAAAAAAAAAAAAAAAAAAAAAGAAAAAGGCTCAAGGCAGAGTAAGTGATGTTTAAAATCTCAGGGTGCCACATGCTAAAAAGGAGAGAACACTTGGCATCTGTTCAAATTATGTGAAGCCTGGCATGGTGGCACATACCTGTAATCCCAGGAGTCACTGAGGTAGGAGGATCACTGCAAGTTCAAGGCCAGCCTGAACCTTATAGTGAAATCCTGCCTCAAAAACAGACCAAAAAAAAAATTATGTTACGAAATTGTGGTGATAGTATTTTCTACATGCACTGAGTGTGCACACATAAAGCAAGTCTTTTTTACCCAGGAAATAGGTGGTTTTGTTTTAGCTGTATGTTCAATAACCATATGTTCTACCTTCGTTATTAAATTCTCCTTGAAAAACAAAATTTTAATGGTTTACCATTTCATATTGGTGTATTTTGGGCTGGGGATTTAGCTCAGTGGCTGAAGTGCCTGCCCGGCAAGCAAGAGGTTGTTAGTTCGATCCCCCGTACCAAAAACCAAACAAAAACCATATTGGTGTATTTTAAATTAACCAACAGTATTAAAGGTGGGGGGCTGTGTGAAGACCTTGGGTTCACTCTCCAGTGCTGAGCTGGAAAACAAAAAAAGCCCCAGATAATAAGAACCAAGAAAAAATGTGTTGACCTTGTACTCATCATGATTTCCAAGAAACTGAAGAGGTGCTGGCAGAGGGCAGACTGCTTAAAATAAACAAGGAAGGAAAGAGAGGCACCATGCTCCTCCCACAGGTTTGATAGCAAATGAGGGAAAGGCAAGAAAGAAGACAGGAAGATGTCAGGCTCAAAGAACTACAGTGGCCTCTGGTTTACAAAGAATTTATGTTGTTTTAATTTGTTGAAATTAACTTTTTTTTTCAAACTCATGATCTCGAGCTTGCCAAGCAGGCACAAATGCCGCTGAGCTTAATCCCCAGCCCCCTAATATTCTTTTTATTCCTTTTTTTGGGGGGGGGGTTGACATAAGGTCTCACTATGCAGTTCAGGCTGGCCTCAAGCTCACTTTGTAGCCCAAGCTGGTCTCGAACTTGCAACAATCCTCTTGACTCAGCCACCACAATGCTGGGATTACAGGTACGTGCCACCACATCCGGCTCAAACATTTTTTAATTTTTTTTTTTTTTTTTTGAACCGAGGATTGAACTCACGACCTTCTGCTCGCCAGGCAGGCCCTGGTGCCGCTGAGCTATATCCTGGGCCCCATCTTTTACAGAGTAAAATAACTTCCGCTAAACCACCTTAGGACCAGGGCTCTTGCTGTTCAGATCTGCTTACACCAAGCCCTGCAAGCACTAACGTCCTGAGCTGCAGCATTTGCAACAGGTGGGATGCTGGGCACACGAAGACGGTGAGTGCAGGTAAATTAACACACTTCCCGCACTGGCCTCCGCACAGTCACCCACCCAGGGAATCCTGCTTTATTGAGGGGTGCAGGTGGTGAAATCCTGCTTTACAACACTCTGGAACACAGAAGGAGGAGGAGGGTCACAAGTTCAGCCCAGCCTGGACAACCTCAAAACTTAGACCCACTCTCAAAAATAGTGAGTGCTGCCGGGAGGCGTGCCGCTTGCCTGTGATCCCGGCTCTCTGGGGGCTGAGGCAGAGGCACTAGGTTCGCCACTAGTTTGACGCCAGCCTGACTACATAACAAGTTGAGGATGGCATAAAGCAAATATGGAGATTATATTTTTTAAAAACCTGAAACTATAAACTTTGCAAGGGCTGGGGATGGAGATCTGTGTGAATGCCTTGGTTCAATCAACAGATTTCCAGGATCCAGCAGGCCTAGAGTGCTGTATTTTTCAACGAGTGCAACAGATCAAAACAGCCATAAAAACGAATACAGCCCCTACTACGGTGAAGACCGCGCCCAATTGGAGCAGTCTTCTCGCCATACCTCGCTTTGCAGCTGCTTACCTGCCTTCGCTTAATTGGTTTGGACTGACTCAAACCCGAGTGTCAAGCACAACAGTCCCAAAGTGTCACACCTTATAGGAGAAAGCCCACCGCCCAGCCCAGACCTTGCCAGCTGCTCTCTTCCGCCGGTCTCCGCGCATTCTAAAGTTGGGGGAGCGCAGTGCACCTCACGTTCCTGAGCGGGAAAACAAATCCCCCTGCAGAGACCGACAGCCGGGCTGGCCAAGCAGGAGCGGCCCGGGGGCGGCCAGCAGCGAAGTCCCCAGGCCACAGCCCCGGGACGCAGGCCTGGCACAGACGCGGGTCGCCGTGGACCAACAAATCTCAGAACCGAGTCCTGGCGCCAGGAGGTCCCTACCGGAGAGGAGGCGACGCAACCGACCGGCCACGGGAACAGCCGGACCCCAAGACCAGAGAGCGCAAAGCGGGGACGCCCAGTGTCTGGAACGCCGAGGCCGCGGGACACGGAGGCCACACGGCCCCGCAGCTCGCTCCTTACCTCCCGTGCCTGAGGACGCCGCGCTCAGCGACACCCGGGCGGGAGCGAGGCAAACACCACCGCCGCCGGGGGTCGTCGCGGACGGGAGAAGGGGTCACAGGACATGAGAAAGACGCGTCAGGAGGAAATAAAAGTTCCGCGAGCCCCGGGACAGCGACCTTCCGCGCTTTACGGCCAGGCAAGGGTATGGCGAGCGGGCGAGCGCGCACGCGCTGACGTCAGGCGGGGCCCGCCCCCGCCACGTGAGCTTGTTTGGGTCTCGCGAGGCTCCGCCCCCGGGCACCTGGGCCTCGGCTGACACCAGGTGGTTTAGAAGGTGGCATGGGGTTCTTTCTCCCTCGAGTCCCGGTCCGACCTTACTCCTGCTCCTTCCCCGCTGGCCGCGGCTCGGAGCCTTCGCTGGCACCCGGAGAAGTTGCCGCCCGCCTCCACCGCCCTCTGTGTGGTGGCCCAGCTGTCTCCCTCGGAGGGCTGTCACTGCGGCCTGTGGAAGTGTTGGCCGCCGTTCCCGCGCTCCTAAGCCCCGCCCTCTGAGCGCGGACAGCAGAACCTGGGAGAACACGCAGCTGCTTTCCCTGCACCGCGTCCTGGCCTCCTCTCAGGGCTCCTTTCTGAAGCAGACCCCCGTCGCATGGAGACGGCACCTCTGCACCTTAGGCCATGCTCGCCAGGTCCCATTCTCTGGATCCAGCCCATCTCACCACACACGGCGCCGATCATGAGTGTCATCGCTGGCTGCCTGTGCCCGGGGACTGTGCCGAGTGATGGGTACAGCAGGGCACAGGGAAAGTGAGGCTTCCTGTTCTTAGAGAGTGACCGGAAATCCCCAGGGAGCCCAGGGTACTCACTGGCCAGCGAACTTCCACTACCACCCTGATGACATCTGGCTGCCAGAGGACTCAGATTCTGCTGCCTACTCTTCTGATCTGTAAAAGTTCACGGTGACTGGGGTCCCGTGCTAGATGGATCCTTTCATATGTTACCCGAAGTTTGCATCCTGCCTGTCCAAAAAATTAAAGAGACTGACCCAGAACAGACATTCCTGGCGAAGCCCTTTCTGAAACTGAGATGTGGCCGTTTCCAAAGAAAAAGTACCAGGTTTTCTTCATGAGCCACCCAGATCACACCATTTCCAGGCATATGAGTGTGGGGGGAAACCTAGGGGT
>PVJX010012097.1:0-51411 GCA_004027295.1 Dolichotis patagonum | reverse complement strand
CGGGTCCGAGAGTTTCGGGTCCCAAAGAGACAGCCGGAGATGCTGCTTTCTGGGAGACTTCTTGGGGGTGAAGGGCGGGGCTACAGGCTCAAAGAGACCTGGCCCAGATGCAGATCTCCAGGCAGTTCCCTGCGGATGAAGGGGTCAGCCTACCAGTCCCAAAGAGTCGTGCCGAGATGCAGGTCTGCGCAGACGTTCGATCCAAACAGCCCAGGCCACTCTATGGGTCCGAGAGTTTCGGCTCCCAAAGAGACAGCCTGAGATGCTGATTTCTGGGAGACTTCCAGTCCCAAAGAGTCGCACCGAGATGCAGGTCTGCACAGACTTTCAATCCAAACAGCCCAGGCCACTCTATGGGTCCGAGAGTTTCGGGTCCCAAAGAGAGAGCCTGAGATGCTGCTTTCTGGGAGACTCAAACACATTTATTTCTAAAACAAATTAATAGACTAAAAGTCAAAGGATAGAAAACAATAATACATGTGACAGGAACTTGAAATAAAACAGAGATAGTTATTCTACAATCAGCCAAGGTGGAGTTCAAGCCAGGACTGATTAAGAGAGACAATAAATGTCACTATATTCTTGTAAAAGGATCAATCCAAGAAAAAGTGATAACAATCATAAATACATATGCATAAAATACCACTACAACCAGTTATATAAAATTAATTGATGTGAAAAATGAAATAAGCATGAATACACTTGTAATGCAGGATCACAATAATCCACTGTCATAAAGACACAGGTCAACAAAGCAAAAAAATTGACAATGAAATATTGGAACTCAGTTAAACTTGAAACAAATTCACTTAGCAGATTTCTGCAGGATGATCTATACCACCACATCAAAATATACATTCTACTAAGTTTCACAGGGGTCATCATTCAAAATGTACCACATACTATTCCATAGAACAGGCTGAAGTCAATGCAAAGGGATTGAAAATGTCCCATCCATATTATCAGACCACAGGGAACTAAATTATTGATCAGTGGCAAAATAAACTATAAAAATTTCATCAACTCATGGAAATTAAATAAGATACACCTGAATAGCCAATGGGTCACTAATGAAATTAAATAAGAAATTAGACTATATCTATAATTAAATTTTAATAATAGTACAACATACAAGAATTATGGGACATAGCATTTGAAATTTGTAGTAGCAATTCCCCATATCAGAAAAATAGAGAGAAATACACAACTTAATATCAAACCTCAAACTTCTAGAAAAAGAAGAGCAAGTGAGGCCCAAAGTTTGAGCAAAGGAAGAAATAGTAAAGATCAGAGCAGAAATTCATACATCTGAGACTAAGAAAACAATACAAATAATCAATGAACTGTAGAGTTGATTCTTTGAAAAATAAAATAAAATCAACAAACCCTTTGTGAAACTTATAAAGAAAGGAACAAAAAGACTTAACAATTATATCACTTCAAGAAACTGTACTGTAATAAGATGGAAAATGTAGAAGAAATAGACAGATTCCTAGATACATACAAATTGTCAAAACTGAATAAAGCAGGTATAAATATTCTAAGTGATGCTATATAAGTCAATGCAGTTGAAAATGTAATTAGAAACTTACCAACAAGGAAACACCTAGGCCTTGAGGAAGTCACTGTTAAATTCTACCAGACATTTAGAGAAGATCTAAGGCTAGAACTGAAGAAACACTTTAATGAAATTGATAGAGAAGCAACGCTCCCAAGTCTACTGGAAGCATTATCCTGCTACAAAAACCAGGGAAGGACCCAACCATAAGAGAACTGCGGACCAATCTCTCTAGTGAACATAGATGCAAGCATCCTCACAACTACGCCGAAGAAAACGTGAGATATCGTCACAGCCATTGCTGGTTTCCTATCATTTTCTTTTGAAGTTCACTTATGCTTTTGTTCTTGGTTTTGATTGGTTTTAGTGTTTTCAATTATTTGATTTCAATATGTGTGAAGATACAGACAGCTATTTTGAAAAGAACAAGAGACTTTATGTTGGCCATCATTGATTACCTATTGTCTGGTTTTGAAGGCTCATAATACTCTCACACTTTTGTATTGATTTATTAATACTATTTTGTTTTATACTAACTTATGGTGTGTGAAAATATGGAGAACTATTTTGAAGAAAACAAGAGATATGATGGCAACCACAGTTGATTTCTTGTTGTTTTGTTTTGAAATCTTGTGTTATTTAAATTGTCTTGCTCTGATCTGCTTTGCTCTGTTTTGTTTGTCTTTGTTTTGTTTTATTCTCTTTAAAATAAAACAAACAAACACACACACACACAAAATCCTCAGTGAGATGCTGGCAAACAAAACATAGAAAATCAAGATAATTATTCCTTATAACCAAGAATGGCTCATCCCAGGGATGTAGGGATGCTTTGACATATGAAATTCAATAAATATAATACACCATATTAATAGAGCAAAAGACAATAATCACAAGATAATCTCAATATAAAATAATTCGACCAAGTCAAATACTCATTCATGATAAAAGATAACCCTGAAGAAAATTGGAACAGATAGACTTTATCACAATTTGAAAAAAAACATTGTACAAATCAATAGTCAGTATCATAATGAATGTTCAAAAACTAAACTTTCACTCTAAAATCAGGAGTAAAACAATGATGTTCATTATTCCCACACCTATTTGAAATAATAATGGAAATATTATCCAGAGCAATTAGACAAGAGAAAGAAAGCAAAGAAATAATGATAGCAAAGGAAAGTTAAATTATTATTTGTGGATGACATAATACTCTATATAAACTGTCCCCCAAAGCCTCACCAAAACACTTGTAGATGTAAACATCTAATACACTAGTATAGCTGGATACAAAGTCAGCACTCAAAAATTAATAGCATTCTGTACAGAAACAACAAACTATCTAAGAGACAAATTAAGAATAGAACACCTTTCACAATAGCATTCAAAAAAATGAAACACTTGGGAATCAACCTAACAAAGTAAAAGTTCTATGCAATGAAAATTACATTAATTTGAAAAATGAGATGGAAGAGCATTTGAGAAAATACAAAGATGTCTCTTTCTTATAAGACGAAAGAATCAACATTGTGAAATGCCCTACTCCAAAGGTTTTACGTATATTTAATGCAATCCCAATCCAAACAACTTTAGCATGTCTCACAGAATTACAGAAAATATTTCTAACATACACTTGTAACCAAATGACACATAGAATGGATAAAACCATCCTAGACAACTATACCAAGGCAAGGAGCATCACAATTCCTAACTTGAAATTATATTACAAAACTACTATGATAAAAGCAGCATGGCACTGGAAAAAAGAAGACTTGAAGATTAAGTGAACAGATTAATGTATTCAGAAACAACTCCAGACATACTCAGCCTACTTATCTTTGACAAAGGTATCAAAATGTTTCACTATAAGACAACCTTTTTAATAAATTATTCTGAAAAACCCTGGCTTCCCACATGCCAAAGACTAAAACTAATTCCATGTCTTCTACCATGCACTCAACAAAAATCAAAATGGATAAAAAATATAAACATTAAAAGAGAAACCCTAAATCTAGTGCAAGAGACAGTAGGGAGGATTACTGAAAACATAGGTACATGCAAATATTTCATGAACAAATCCTGGTTATGTGGGAAAAAATATAAAAACATCATCTATTAGGATCACATCCTACTAAAAACTTCTGCATAACAAAAGAAATTTCCAGTAGAGTGAAAAGATCATCTGCAGATGGAAAAAAATTTAAGCAGTAGTCCTTCAGACAAGTTATATCTAGAACATACAAAGAACTTATATAAATTAGATCTCGCAAATTAAAGATGCAATTCAAAAATGGGAATATGAGATGAATAAACTCTTCTTAGAGCAAGAAATATGAATAGTAAATAAATATATGAAAAATGTACAATACTGCTGGTATTTGAGAGATGAAAATTTAAACAAACTTGAGATTCCATTTCACTCCAGAAAGAATGACTGCTATTAAGAGGTCAACCTATAACAAGTATTGATGAGACTGTGGGGGGAAAACGAATCCTTCCCTACTGTTGGTGGGCATGTAGAACATTGCAACTTAACTGTGGAAATCAGTGTGAAAATTTCTGAAAGAACTAGGATATGAGGTTTCCATTTGACTCAGATATTCTCCTTTGTGGTATCTTTCTCGAAAAATTACAAACATCATACCACAGTGATATAAGTGCACCCATGTTTATAGCAGTACAATTTATAATAGCTAAATCTTGATCACAAACCAAATGCATACCAAAGAATGGAAAAAAGAAATGCATTTTTTTAAAAAATGGAGTATTACTTAGCCATAAAAAGTATAAGCTTGTGATATTTCCAGGTAAATGGATGCACCTTGATACCATATTCTCAAAGGAAGTAATTTGGTCACACATGTAAATATTGCATTGTCTTTGGTGTGATAAACCAAAAGTGTAAATGAGGACCAAAGTGTGTAATAGACATCATGAAGCAGAAAAATAGTTCAAAAGAAAAGGGAACCACAGAGGGGGAAGGGGGAAGGAAGTATAGGAAAAGAAAATAAAAGAAGGATAAAATGGAAACAAAGCTTTGTAAGTAAGAAGAAGAAGAGGTATTGAAGGGAGGGCAAGGAACAAAGGAAAAAGAGTAATAGAGATATACATAGGTACAATTTCCCTACGATGAATATGTTCATTATGTATATCTAAAGTATACCAAAAACTTAATAAAAAAAAACATTGTAAAGCAACAATAATTCTAATGAGAAAGAACAGGCAGACTGTGCCAGCTATAGTGTTACAGTTGCCTGCTTTAAGGGGGTTGAAAAACAAGGAAACATGTTAATTTATGCCTGAGGGAATCCAGGGACTGTGGCTTCAAACAGCATTATGAGGGTTTCCAGGTTTTCACCAAGAAACTGGTCCTTACCTGATCTCCACTTGGCCATCTGAGTGTTCCAACAACAAACAGAAGCTTCAGACATCATTACCCAGAAACAACTAGATTTAGGGAAGGAAAGAAAGCTGCTCCCTTGGGGTTCCTTTTGAGAGTGAGAAAAATAGATGTTTGGCAATCACTTGCTCAAACAACACAAAATCTTTACAACGGAGAATCCATACCTACTTTCATGTACTTTGGAGTCACATTACACTTTTCCTAATACACGTTACACATTTCTTAAGTTGGGATGTATGTATTTGCTATTTTGTTGTTACTGTAAGCAAAACCATCATTATACTTTCTAACTCATTGCTATTATTATATAAGAAACTGGTTTCTGCATACTAATTTTATAGCCTATTTATTTACTGCAGTCTCTTTTCATTTGTAAAGATAAATATTTTAAATTAATTCTCAATTTTCCAAATAGAAATCGCTTCATCCACAAAGAGAGATAATTTAACATTCTTTTTTCCAGTGAATCTGTAAGTAAAAATCTTCTATATAACTGTTGTACAAAATTATTAGCATATGTAACGACTTTAAAGAATGAGACATTTATTCATAATGATAATTAGCAATTACTTTACAAATAATGAAAACTTAATTTTTAATTTTCTCAGATTTAAAAAAATTCCATGATGATTTAATCAAAAATAGTGATAAATTTTGATATTGTTTTCACTTGACAGTTTATAAGATAGAAAACCATAATTCATATGACAAGTTATATAAGTGGCATTCAGTACATTTACAAGTAGAGAATATAAGAGAATTATCAGAAACATTAATCAATCAAATGTGCACAGATTTGCTGTGAGCAAGTATTCAGTTAGTTTACCTCAGTTGCAGGTCAGAGGCTTAGGTATGAATGCATTCCTTTTCTTATAAACAGTTTTGTTTCTAGTCTTCCTTTCCTAATGTGTAAAAAACTGCTAGAGTCTTCTTAAAGTTCATGTGGAATATTTCATTGAAGTATCAATGTAAAAAGAGAAAATTATAGGCACTGAGGTAATTTTTAAAGCTTGTTTATACTACGTTAAGACTCTCAGTAATTGTTCTCTGAAGATATAATCTAAAATTACATTTGATTTGACAGCTCTCATTCTAAATTCAGTTAAAATATTGAAATGTCATTTTCCTTACAGGAAGATAGGAAAGATGAGACATAGTTTGCAATGACTGAAAGCACTTACTCGTCATTAAATGGTAAGTATTAGCTTTTGTCTTTGCAAGTTAATACAAGAATCTACAATAACCTAACACATTTTATTGATATTGACAGTCATTAAAAGACTAGATGTACGATAATTAATAGTGCATTATTTATAATAGCAGTAGCAGAATTTCTATCAGAAATATTTTCTTGCACTGATTACCCCAGCTCCAGCTCTCCTTGGTGACACAGTGAATCATTAGACAGTTTCAAACACACTGTATTTCATTTCAATACAGAAATGAAATGTGAGCTTAGGAAACATCAAGGTACACAGTACAGAGATCTATCCTTGTTCCAAAGTAGGAACCTGTAGGCCTAAAAAGGATGTTTGCTATATATAAACATCCATTCAAATATAATCCAGAAAAACTTAGTCAGTGTCCCATTTTACAAAATGAGAGAAACAAGAGGAACTATAAAGAATTGTTCCCCCAAAGAATTTGAATAATGAAAATTCAGTTACTCTTTCTAACATTAAAAGGGAGCAATGTATTAAGAATGCATTAATATGTAAGCCAGCTTTTCACAGTTTTATAGGTATAAAATATAAGGATAACATCATAGACAGAAAAAGTTAAGTGTATGCTGATGGAATTGTCTATGGCATTTTTAGTGGTACACAGTCCTGTGACATAAGGTTGGGCATAAAAGGAAAGGTAAGGGGAATTAATTTTTTAAATAGAGTTAATGCTATGTTAATGGAGATAATTTAATATTCTGCTAAATGCTTTTCATTCCTCATTGTTTATTTTTCTGTAAAAATAGTAAAAGGCCACCAAAGTTCTCTAACTTAGTTGGGAATGAAATAGTGTCCTCTGTCTTAAAGGGTAGATATTGGTGGATGCAGGTAGAGTTGAGACTCGTGAAGCGCATTAGAAGGGATTTCTAGAGGGTATGAAGCTCAAGACGAATTGGAAAAAAAAACTATGGAATATTTCAAAATTTTCACCAATAGTTTCATTTCTAAATAAAGTGATGAAGATAAAAGTCTAGATTCTTTTCACTATCTTGTAAGACTAAGAGATAAGTCGTATTTGTAGAACCAATACATGTAAATAATAAATGGATGACCAAGAGGGCTCTACATTAAAGATGACATCTAAATTCTGAGTACCAAGAGCTGGACATGTTTATTTTCATGAATTGAGACATAAATCGGGGACTTATGGTCACCAGGTATAAAATTTTCAACAGAAATGTTAGGGAAAGAACTGAGATTGTCGATACTACCATTTTCAAAGTAGTAGCAGGCATTCCTGTGTAAAAAAGAGGTTTATACTATGATCTGACACTGCTGTTTGGAAATTCTTAATTATCCAGAACAAAAATTAAGTGGGGGTCAATAAAATAAATAGTGCAAATGGCTTAAAAGATCTGAAAACATTTTGTCTTCTCCTGGTCTTCTTTTTTTTTTTTTCCTCCTTTCTCACAATTAAAAAGTGTCCAGGGCTGGGGATTTAGCTCACAGCACAAGCCCCTGCCTGACAAGCATGAGGTCGTGAGTTCAATCGCCGGTACCAAAGAAGAAAAATAGTTTCCAGAGTTCTGAGTAAGCACCGTAGTAAGGATGCCCGCTGCAAGAAGTCTGTAGACCTTTCTGTGCGTCTCTTAACACATCTGTTTTAGTCACTTTCTCTTCACTGGGGCAGACATTCAACAACGGTAACAAAGGAGGAGAGTTCTATTTGGGGACACGATTACAGTGCATGGTCTTCTGGCTCCTCAGAACAAACGGTGTGACAGATGCGTGGCTAGAGGGCTTCTGTTCCTCACGTCGCAGACCCGAAGGAGAGGTGGAAAGAAGAAACCGGGAGGGACGTGCGTCCTTGTGGGCGCAGCCCTCACGAAGGCACTTCCTCCACCTAGCGATCATTCAACCCTAAAAGCACCAGAGCTTAATCTAGTGATGAGTGCTGAATCCCGGAACCCAGTCACCTTCCAAAGCCCCACGTCTGAACGCGTGAATCTTTTGGGGGGAATGTTCTAAGTCTCCACCATAACATTTTGCCTCCGACTTCAAAAGGCTCCCATCTATCTCGCCATGTGAAATTCATTTCCTGTAGCTCTAAGAATCATGAAACCTTTAACAGTTCCAACACTGCCGAAAAGTCGGTCCAAAGTCTCCTCTGAGATGCGAGGGGAAACTCTCACCTGTGAGCGCCTGCAAAAATCAAAAAGAAATTTTAAAGTTTCCAGCCTACAGTGAGGGAGGGTAACCACTTCCAGCCCAAATGGGAGGGACAGCAGAGAGCGGGCCTGAAGCGAGACAGAAACTCAGCAGAGCAAATACTAAGTGCTGAGGACCCACGGAGAGCACTCAGAGAATGTGGTGGTGAGATACAAACTCCCAAGGGCGCCCGCAATTCCAAATAGCCCAGAGATGTAAAACTTTCAATCCAGAATAGAAGCTGAAAGTTTTATTAAATATAGAATTAGCAAATTTTATAGAAACTACATAAATTCCAAAAAATCTTCAAGTCAAAATTG
This sequence comes from Dolichotis patagonum, assembly GCA_004027295.1. NCBI lineage: Eukaryota > Metazoa > Chordata > Mammalia > Rodentia > Caviidae > Dolichotis > Dolichotis patagonum. The sequence goes on along the minus strand of PVJX010012097.1, from coordinate 42,756 downwards.
AGAAAAACAATTTGACAATTGCCATAGTGGTCACCAGTAAATGAGGTTTATATTTATTACTTTTGTTTTCATAATTTGGTGTGGGCACATTTTTTTTTTTTTTTAAGATTTGGCTTATTTTGTGTTGTGGGTACTGGCAAGTCTTGCCCACCGCATTTGTCCGAAAGCTTCTCAGTAGGCACTGTTGTGTGATTAGCAACTTGAAGGCAGTCTCTCACAGACATGCCATTCTGAGCTGAAAACATCACTGAAGAAATGGTGTGGAGAAGCATAAATCCACTAGTAAGCCCAGTTTAGAATAATTTCTCCCATAGCATACGCACTGAATAGGCTTATTTTTGCTGCCATTAAAATTAGCTTAAGCAACATAGCTGAATAAAAATGGAAAATTCTCAGAAACATTTTTTTTTGCACCTAAATTTAAGCAACAACGTATGTGAATAGAATGGCATTTAAAACTTCCATTTATTGGGAGGTGACTGTGGTATATAAAAGCATAGGTCTACCTGTGGTATCCAATTTTTAATATAAATTTGAAAAAACTATTGAATACTCCATTAGTTCTACTTTGTGTGTGTATGTGTTTGTCTAGTTTGACCTTAGTTAGTAGAGTAATTCTTTTATTACCTGAGACTATTCTGAGAATGCCTTTTTAGTCACTTATTAGAAGATTGGAGGATAGATCAATCCCAAGTCCAGATAAATACTGCAATTTATATCTAAGATTTCATCAATTTAAGATGTCATCCATCTTTGAATGAAATGAATGAAAATACAATACATAAAAAGCAGTAGGATAAACTATAATTAGATGTGAAATACAGTGAATATTTAGATGAATCAATTTTAAGATGTAAAAATCATACTGAAGGTATTGTCCTCTATTGGACATTTGTGGTTCCAGTCATTTTCCTAAGCTCACTATGTTTTTCAGTCTAAATTTGCTTTTGTTACAAAGATGATTCTTCATTGAGGTCTACAGAAACTACATTTCTGTAGTTATCTGAGGAATTACATCTGAATTGATTTTTCTAGAGCCTCATTTATTTCTTTGTCATTACTGCTTCAGAGAGGCCAGGTGGGTGATTTTGGATTGCCCTACCTTATTGCTCCATGAGTTTGTCTTTGGTGAACTGGATGTCTGGGGTTGTATCTTGTTTATGGGTTTTCTCATTATCCTTTTCTTTATAATTCCTGGATTGACACTTGTAAATTGGCTATGGAAAGCAATATTACTGGTAGTATTCAGAGCCCTTAGGAAATGACTGCTTTTCAGCGGTATAGCTGGGTTTTGGATTTGAGTCTGTTGCAAGATTTTCCCTCTTGAATTTACTGTTAATGAGAAGTTGCTGCATACATGACCCAGACCTTGGTTCTTTGACATTGCCTAAAGAAAGTTTTATGACCCTTAGGTACTCTTGGTCTTGGTAGAAGAACAACTGGTTAAAAGAGTTAGGTCACTGTCACTAAAGTACTACAATCAGTAACAATAGCATCAAACACAGCAAAGAAAATGACAAACTGAGGAAAATACTAATTTGTCACCCTTAGCTGTATGAACTAGAACTGTGTTTACATAAGAAAATCTAAATCAAACCAGAAATTTGTACATAATATATAAACCCCTCAGTGTAGCAATTTTACCACTGGGGAGAAAATTTAAATGAGGTTAGAAAGGAAAACTAGAGAAATAGTAGAAAAGGATATTAGAATCTTGGTTGGAGAATAAGAGAGAATTACACAAACTTTGGGAAACTGATACAGAAGACAGGAGAGAAAGAGAGAAGGAATAATTTTTTTTAAAATTTTATTTTATTTTTAAAGGGGGTAAAATTAAACACAACAAAACAGAACAGAACAGGATATAAGAAAGCATAAATTTCAAAGCTAGACAACCAGAGATCTTCACTATCTGTCATATTGTCTCTTGTTTTCTTCCAGATGGTTGTCCATATCTTTGCATATGGGGTGCTCATACTAAATAACATAGCCAATCTTTTCACAAGATGTGTAGTTCACTGGCTCCCACTTGCTAAGCAGGTTGGCGGGGAGGAGACACAGGGCAGGGGACAGGATGACATGAGATGTCTGATTCTCAGCCCACATGCCGCAGGATCACAGCTGCCCCCCAGAGAACGGAGGAGCTCCTTGTTCTCCGGGCACCCTGAGTCAACCGCAGGGTGCAGGTCCTGATGCGCCAGGGTCTCTCTCCTTCGGGCCGCCGAAAGTCTGCCACACTCACAGCCGCCCCCCCAGAGGGAAGGAGCTCCTTGTTCTCCTGTCATCCCTAGTCAACTGCACGGTTCAGGTCCTGAGGCACCAGGGGAGAGAAGGAATAATTAAAAACAGAAGCAGAACAGAACAAAAATGGAAAAACTAGAAGTCATCTTCACACTGATAAAAAAAAAAAACAAGAACAAACTATGAGAAAGAAAAAGCAAAACAAAATGACAAACAAAAAAGAGAAAGAAAATAAAGGAAAATATAAAAGAAGAAAACATAAATGTCCACTCCAGGGTGCATTTCTTCCACCACTGATAGTATGGCTGACAGAGTCCAGGTCCGTCCTGGCTAATCCCAGCAGGCCTCCAGCAGCTCCATGGTGGGGCAGTGGATGGTCCTAGCAGGCCTGTGCCTCTGTTTTCACTGATGCTCCGGCTGGTCTCTGGCCTCAGCAGTCTCCCTGCTCCCTGTGGGCCTCAGCTTGGTTGGGAGCTGCGAGGTGCAGCTGGCAGCCTCTCAGAGTCCCGTGCTCATTTGACTCATTCCCAAGGTGGCTCCAAGCCAATCACCCTCCTTTGCAGGATGTCTGTGCAGGACAACTCACCAGCTATGGCAGGCCACCGTACCCACCACACTGCCCCATCTGTCCCCTTCTCCATGGAGGTCTCTGCATGGAGGTTCCCAGCAGTCACTGTGCCTCTGCAGTTTCGCGCTGCCTCTCCCACACCATCAGCCCGGCCTCCGGTAGAAAGCATCATCTGCCTTTTCTTGTTTTCTTTAATGTATCTGGAATTGAACTCAGGATCTTACATTTGCCAGAAATATGCTGCACAGCTGAGCTGTATCTCCAGCTCCTCCTCCTTCACTGAAGTCTCTCTCTTCATGGGCTTCAATTGTTCAGTTCTTTTTTTATCAATGCGAAGATGATTTCTAGTTTTTTCAGTTTTTGCTCTGCTCTGTTCTTGTTTTTAATTTTTCCTTCTCTCTTTTCTCTCCTGGGGACCCACTTTCCTCCTTCTTCTATTCCTCCCTTTACTATATTACAATGCTTGGACATGAGATTTCAGAGAGGCTCTTTTTCTGTTGCTCACCAAGCTGCCATTTTCTTGTGTTAATTCTAAGATGCTAGTTCTAAGAAATTAGTATTAATCTGAGGTTTTTGTCACACTTTAAGCCCTGCACAGTTAACTTTTTTAGTGTTAATAAGGTTTAATATTAAGGCCAGAATTTCTTAAGAATGTCATTCTGGTACTTGAATGATTGATTATCTCTATGGTTCTCTATTTTAGCATACCATGTAAGATAAAAATACAATTAAATTCAATAAGTATAGAGCAAATAATCAGCACTTGTATAAAGAGTATATCTAAATTATTATATTTGATATTAACAGTAATCTCAAGAGTAAGGGAATTTATCTTTATGTCAAAGATCAGAATGCTGCAATTTGGTTGTTTGGTACAACCCACCATTAACAAATTATGAGACACAAAATCAAAGTTAGAATACAATTTTGTGTGGCTGCAAATTATAATTTGAATTTACGCAATTACATATGTGAATTTGAATTGCATTAATTTACATATGTAAGTAACAAGCTTCTACAATACAAATTAACATAATAAAAGGCAAAAAGAAGAGAGTACTTGAATAATACTTTGTCTAGTTAAAATATTCAAGTAGTCTAGAAAGTACTACAATATTCAGTTGTACCAAAAATAGATTAAAAATTTGCAGCAGTTAGGGGAATGCAAGCTGTTTGACACTGCTGGTTATTTTTTACTATGAATTTATGAATCTCTTCCAGTTTTTCATTAGGCATAGACTTCATAAAATCTTGTTAGAGGAAAGAAATTTTACAGCTCAAATCTTACTAAAAATCCATAAATATAAAAATCCACTTCAATTTGTAGACCACCCTTTATATGTTATGATAAGATTCAGGGGAGATGGAAATATACTGAGATATGTTTTTTTTTTAGGTCAGACTGATGACAGCTCACATTGCTCATGACAGAAGAATCTAATTTCACAACTCATTTTAAAATTATGCTGTTTCAGCGGAACTTGCAAAGCTCTGGGAAGGTACAGAGCTAGCCCATATCATACAGCAACCCCACAATCTGGGATTTTTAACATTCTTCAAAGAAAACTTCCATTGCCATTTTTATATTTCTTAAATGAACGGGGTTTTGGTGGTACTGGATCTCATAAAACTCATCAGGTATTGTGGTTGATTTTATATGTGTGCAGTGACTAGTGTCTATTACCCCAGAGCATTACCATGAAGACATGCAAGGTCCCATAATCTCTTTCATAGACTGTCCTGAATGACAAGGACATTTCATCAGTTGTTCTCCTTTTGAAGGTCTGCACATGCCTTGGGCAGAGGACCAGTTTTTAACAAATGGATCTTTGGGCAGCAGTTATCCAAATATACTATATAAAAAATTATTTTGGATAAGGAAGGGAAAGTACAAAGTCATATTAGAGAATGACATTGGCATTCTCCATCAGCTGTTAAGAAAACATTATAAAACATATTTTAGATATTAAAAATGTTAGGGTGAGGTTAACTGCTAGGTAAAAATGAAACCAGCTAAACACAGTATTAAACGAATGTTAACTGCATTCTGATGGAATGATATAAAACAATAAAAGACCTTTGAAACAATAATAGAAAATTAATGCTATAAATTTCCCTCTAAAAATGCTTGTGCTACATGTACAGTAAATTGTCTTTTCATTTTAATTTTGTTCAAAAATAATTTTTCAATTCATCTTGAGATTTCTTTTTTGACCTATATGTGTTATTTATAACTGTACTACTTAATCTCTCTAAATTTTGGATTTTTCTGTTATTTTTCTGTTGTTGATTTCTTGTTTAAGTTCAGTGAACTCTAAGAGTAGATATTATAGAGTTCTCAATGTTTAAAATTTTTTATTGTTTATTTTATACACTAAGATGTTATCTCTCTGAATCCATATTCCATGTAAACTGGACAAGAAGGTGTATTTCGGTTGTTGTTAAATAATCTACAAATGCCAGAAATTCCTGGTCAGTTGATGATGTTGAGTTGAACTGTGTCCTGAATTTTCTGCCTAGTAGATCCAAGAATTGTTGAAGATTGTAAATGTAATAGTAGATTCATCTATTTTTCCTTCCAGTTGTATCAGATTGTGCCTTGCCCATTTCTTTTCTTTCTTCCTTTCCTTTCCTTTCCTTTCCTTTCCTCTCCTCTCCTTTCCCTTTTCTTTTCTTTTCTTTTCTTTTCTTTTCTTTTCCTTTTCTTTCCTTCCTTCCTTCCTTCCTTCCTTCCTTCCTTCCTTCCTTCCTTCCTTCCTTCTTTTCTTCCTCCCTCCCTCCCTCCTTCCCTCCCTTTTGTTTTTACTATTAGTACTACCTGTTTGCATTACATAACTATTACATTCATGGAAGGAAATTAGTATGTGTACATAATATATTTCATTCTTTTTTCCCTGCCCATCCAGTCCTCTGTTGTTTTTCTACCATCAGATTAATTTGTCTTATAGGAGTTTAGAAAGTTAATTCCTTGTACACAAACTGAAAACCAATCTTATAGGACCAAGAACATACAAAAAATGTAAGCCAATTATACTAAAACAATGTGTACTTTTAGCTGACTTGTCTGTGCTGAATTATACTACTTTTTATTTCTTTTTTCCTTTTATTTGTCTTTTATTTTGCATGATTTCTCTTATATGAAAAACTCAATATATATTATATAATACACACACACACACACACACACACACACAGAGAGAGAAGCCATCAATATTTAGGCTTGTGTGTCTGAGTTACTTAACTTAATATTATAGTCTCAAGGTGCATCTATTTTCCTATCAATGATTGCAGTTTATCCTTCCTTATGGCAGATTAATACTTCATTGTGTATACATACCACACTTTCTCTGTTTATATGTTGATGGACTCATAGGCTATTTCCAAGATTTAGGTACTATGAATTACACTGCTAAAAAATGAGTAGGCATTCATCATTGATGAAGACCACACAGAGGCAGCGCTGTGCACATTTTATGATTAATTGTTAGTTTTCCATTCTAATCCATGAGTCTGTACCAGGCCAAGGTGACTTACCCGATGAACCAGCAGCTGGCATGCAGAAACAGAACTCTCCGTGCCAATGGGCCTCTAGTGACTTGTGATGCTGTGACATCTCTTAAAGCAAAATAATACCACAGCTGAGGACACTAAATCTCACTCAGAATTCAAGGCAACAATTACCAAACTTAGAGATAACGCATATCTCTCATTAGGCAAAGATTTACTGATCGGAATGTCTTTGATTCATTTTTGCAAATCCTTTCTCATTTTCAAAGCTTTTTGCCTAAGCTATTCCTTGTAGTTTTGTGCAAGCTTCCTAATATGGACCCAATAAACAGTTCCAGTCCAGAGAAGTTGGAGTCTTAGCCACAAGAGTCCTGACCGCCCTGGATCCCCGTACAGTGCATTACTTTTGTCTATTGTCTTTTTCCTTCCTTGCACACTTGTCCATAAGATTGGGAGACTGGCCAGCTCCAGATATGTCATTGTGGTAACACTTTCTTAATACTTTTGGGAAGATATGTAGCACAGAAATAGCTGGGTCAAATTGAGTACCTAATTTTTTAATTTTTGGAGAAATCTCCATACTGATTTCCATAGTGTTTATGTCAGTTTTCGGCCCTCCAGAAAAAAATGGTTCTTTTTTCCCCACAGCCTCATCCAAGTCATTACTGGTTGATGTCCTCATAGTAGCCATTTGTTTTTTTTTCTGGAATGAGACAGAATCTCAGTGCTCTTTAATTTGCATTACTTCAATGGCCTGCCTTGAAAGAGATATGCTTAAAATGTTGACTATTTCTACAAATATGGTATATTGATGTACAAAGTGATTATTTGCATTTATAGATCAATATCTATATTACTTATTACTGTTTTCTACTTCTTCCTTTGCTCTTTTCTGGAAGATAATTTGATATTTTTAGAATGCAAAGGCATAATCTGAAATTCATGTTCAAAGTAGAACAAAATATTTTCAGGTCAGGAAGAGTTCACAAGTTTTTTGGAAGATCATGGAGAACTGAGTCTCTAACCTTCAAAGTGAGCGATATTCTCATCAGCTTTTCTTTTCTGGGACAGAATCTTGGTAAATTGCTCAGACTGTGCTTGTATTTTCCGTTCTCTTTCCTCAACATCCAAATGGCTGGAATTACAGGTGTGCGCTGCTGCACCCAGCTTCTATTTCTCCTTCTGACCATATTATGGAAAACAAAGTAAGCTTTTCCTCCAATCCTAATCTTAGTAACATTGTTCTCATTGGACGTATATTATGACAAATGTATGCACAAGTTCCTTGAATACATTTATGATCACAATCGTGCATCCTTGATGATGAAGACAGCACATTTGTAAAGATGGCTTCCATTTGTAAGTCCCGTTCTTCATGTCCTACTGCAGACCGTCTTTAATCATTTTGATCTTATTGTGATGAGTCTATTTGTGTCTAATGTAAGTGCCTTTCCATTTACCTCTGGCATATTAGTTAAATATCTTAATACCAATCTTGTTATTTGTACTTTAACCATTGCCTTTCCCTTTTCTTCTGCTACACTAGATCCAAACTAGAGGAATAGCCTGCCATAGAGATTTTTCTGCTAATCATATTCAACACCTCTCGCTATCTATGAACATCTAGGACTCTGAATTGGTAAGTACCAATCTCATTATTTGAACACTTCATACATAAATTACGTGCAACATACCATAGATATTAAAATTGTGAACACCAAATTTTATTGTATAAATATAAATGTGAAAGTCATAGAAAAACTATAAAAAGAAAAGTTTATTCAAATTCAATACCATTCAAAAAGCCAAAAGGAGTATGAAGAAATATACTCATTTGTATTAATTTTTTCCTACTTACAGAAAAAAATGAATAAGGAGTTCAATGAAACATTTATAATCACAACAAATATTCAGCTGTAAGGAAAGACTATTGTCAAGTGAGATTGACAGACAGATTTTAGACCACTAGAAGAGGTGATTAACAAAAAGATTATAGATATACTTCCTATATTTTTTGAGAGTTCAAAAACAAATAGCAAAATATTGAGTACTGGTACTAATAATTTAAATTGGTTTACATTTTAATTCAGTATGAAGAAAATGTCCCAACATCTTTTCTTGCAACTGACTTAAGCACCAATATGAATGAGTAATGCAACAATGAAATGCATGGGCATAGGCAGAGAATTCATGAACAAAACACAAACTGCATGGGAAACACTTCAGAGAATCAGCAACTGGGATCTCATATTATTGAAAGTCTCTGCATGTCAAAAGAAATCACCAACAGCATGAAAAGAAAACCCACAGAATGGGAAAGAATTTTAGCCAGCAACCCCTCAGACAAAGGATTTATATCAAGAACATATAAAGAATTGAAAAACATCAACCCCCCCAAATTCAAAGGCCAAAAATGAGCCTCTGAGATAAACACCCAGTTCTCAGATGAAGATATACAAATGGAAAATAAATACATGAAGAAATGTTCATCATCACTGGTCACTCAAGAAATGCAAATTAAAACAACACTGAGATGTCATCTCACTCCAGAAAGAATAGCTAGCATCAAGAAATCAACTGATAAAAAATGTTGACGAGGCTGAAGGGGAAAAAGGAACACTGCTCCACTGTTGGTGGGAGTATAGACTGGTGCAGCCACTATGGAAATCAATATGGAGAATTCTCAGAAGACTAGGATTGGAAGTCCCATTCAATACAGCTATTCTACTTTTGGGTATTTTCCCAGAAAAGCTGAAAATTTCATATCACAGTGATATATGTGCATCCATGTTCATAGCAGCACAAATTGTAATAGCTAAAATCTTGGAATAAAACAAGATGCCCATCAACTGCAGAGTGGATGAAAATGATGTAGTATTTTTATATAATGGAATATTACTCAGCTATAAAAAAGGATGATCTTGAGGCCTTCATAGGCTGATGGAGACAACTTGAGACTATCCTCATAAGTGAAATAAATAAGAATCATATTTATAAATATCACATTGTGCCTCTAATGTAAAAAGTAATAAGAAATGTAGGAGCAATAAAACCCAAAATGTGCAATTGCTACTGTAAAAATGAGAGGAAAAGTAAGTGCTCTAAAGGATATAATTGCATGTATGTTTAAGTGTGTAAGACAGATAACCATACTACTAACTTTTTGTTGGATCGTTGAGCAGAACCATTTACAGTCTCACTGTTTGAATTTCTACTTTGTATGCTTTAATTTTGTAACTTGAACAACTGTTTCTAAGAGGATAATATGTAATTTATCAACTAATGATTTCTTTTCATAATGTTTATTTTATTAAGTTTTTAAAAATTCTGTATTATTTCTATCCTTTTTATGTTTAGTTTTTTTCTCTAAATTAAAAAAAAAGAAAATGCATGGCCATTTTGAAATATATAAGAATGATCCATCTAAATATGTCACATATTTGACAAAAAATTTCAAAAATTATTGTTCTAGTGCAAGTTATTAGAGAAAAATTATATAGAAATGTCCCAAAACCACAAGATCTAGATTCCAAGGAATGATGGAAAACACAAAGCTGAATAAAAACATAATGGCTAAAGACTAGTTTTTAGGGTATTTGCATGTTTTAGATCTGGACTGTTACCCTGAGTCTTGCGTGTGCAGAATTGGTCTTGTGGAAGGTGACTAGATCCTGATGGAGCTACAGCTGCCTCCCTTTTGCAAGGGGGAGCCTGACTGGAGGGGAGCAGCAGGGAAGGGTACACCTGCCTCCCTAACTCCTCTGTCTCACTGATTCCTGTCTACCCTGAGCAGTTTCCCTGAACCAAGGCCTTCCACCATAACCTGTCCCTTTAGGAGTCACCAAACTGTAACTTCTAAAATTTATAAACCAAATTAAACCTATTTCTTTCACTTGTGGATTGTGTGTGTCTTGTCCAGTCACAGAGGAGATAACTAAAATGCTCTTGTAGAGAAGTACTGGCAAGCCTACGTAGATCCAGTTATCAAGCAGAATTTCATGTTAGAATAAACATCCAATAGAAACAATGTGTTGGGTAACAGATAATTAAAGAGCACTTTTCTAATTAACCAAAGGTTTCCAAGAAAGAAATCATGTGGCTCCACAAATCCCTTTTAATAATAAAACCTAAAAATAAACAACTCAGATGTACATAATAAGTCAAATGAAATATGTTTTACTTGTTGGCCCTTCTGCTGGACATTAATGACTAAATCAAGAACTTTCTCCCAAAAAATAATTCAGTATTTTGTCATCAACATCACCCTATCTTAGGCATCTGTTTTACTGTATCATCTATACAAACATATCAGGTTTACTCTGTACAAACCCAGAGGGTAAAATACAACAGCAGCTGGTTGGACACACAGTCTTAAGCTAAAAGTATGAGAATGATTTTTCCTATGCTGTCTGCTAGAAAACCTGCAGTTTAGTGGTAGTGAACCTCTGGAATGCATGCCACAGATGGCTGTTTGGATCACTGAATGCTTTGAAAGATTTGCAATCACTGTTATAGTTCAATTCAGGACTTACACAGAGACTTTTTCCTATAAAATATGAGTATTGTCTGGTTTTTTTTTTTTTGGTACAATTAAAAAACATTCCTAGACCTAATCATTGTAGTTGGTAAACTGTATCAAAAGATTTATCAGTGTCCCAGTCCTCAGTATCTATGAAAGTGATCTTTGGAAATAAGGTTTATTGAGGTATAATCAAGAGAGATAAAGTCGTACTGGATCTGAGCAGACTTCAAAACAAGTTACTGACATTCTATAAGGAGAAAGAGATACAGACACATTCAGATACACGGGGAACACAGCCACATGAAGACAGAGGTATCTGCAACACAAGGAACTCCATGGTTGCCAGCAACTACTGGAAGCCAGAATGAAGGAAGGATCTTCCCAAGAAACCTCAGAAGAGTATAGGCATGCTGACATCTTCATCATGGAACCTTGGTCTCCAACTGTGTAAGAGAAAAATATTCTGTTATTCAGTATTTTAATTTTTATTCAAAAGATAGCAAAATACAACAAAACAACACAGAACAAAGCAAATCAAGACAATGCAGCGAAATTGGTAAACTTTAGAACAGGATGCAGGATAACAGTAATAGCTACCACAGTATATCTTATCTTTATAATAGTTGTCCATTCAATCAAGTATAGCAAAATCAAACCCAAAACAGAACACTATAAGTATTCTGTTATTGTAAATTATACTATTTGTGATCAATAGATATGACATCTCAAAGAAATTGATAAATACATTTGGGAAATATATTTTTCCTTCTTTATAATTTCATAACTAAAAAATAATTGGGCTGCAACTTCCATTATATTTTGCAATGTGGGAAATGACATCATTTTCCTGAATATTTACTATAGTAGAGAGTATATGGACACTGAAATTCACAAAACTACATTCATTGGTTAAGTCTGAACATGGTGACAACGTAGATACATTGACATTTTTATGACTTAGCACAATGAAGTTTCCGCATCTTTATGCAAAATAACTGGTCAAAATTTTATTAAATCTATATCATAGCTTATCATAACCATTATTTGGGACACTATGTGGTATATAACTGGTTCTTATCTTTTATCTGTCTGTCTTTTAATTGGTGGCTTTTAAAACATAGTCATTTAGAATGTACAGTGTAGATTATTGACAACGGAGCCCAATTTAACATTTACTTAGAGGGTAGAATAAATTGCTAAAATTATATTGCAACAATTGTCTTGTTCTTTAGGTTCCATGCTAGATCTACTAAAAGTTAAAGTCATGATGTTCACTACTAAATTACTGAGAGAAATAGGATATTTTATTTTTTACTGTATTGTATGAAAAAAATAAAAATTTTGTAACAAATAATAAGAAAATAACAATATTTTCCACTGTATATTGCTGTCTTCAAAATTGTTACTCAGAGCACAAGATATAAACCAAAAAATTCTTGTATAAAAGAAATAAATAATAACACATGAGCTTAGTTTTCAATGAAGTATGATAAACTACTAGTAAGAGTGAAACAAATTAGCTTAGTTTGATCCAATACTTTTCTCTGATTTTGTTTAATATAGTAATGGAGGCCTCAAAAATGCTCTGAAATATGCTTAGTATTTAGTACAGTCTTACTTCAACTGTATATGTGAGGACAGGTGCAGATATGCATGAATTCCCCAAGAGGAATTTGAGAATTTCCTAAGCAAATATATTTTCCCTAGTAAAGGAGAGATAAATAAAGATTTAAGCATTAATAATGAATTATAGGGCTCATAATTACTTATCAAAGCAAGGAACAAAGAAAAAAATGCAGAAAAATTTCTTATTATCAGTAGTGAGCTATGGTTACTTGTGATGTTTTTATTAATATTTCTTGTGTATTTGTATTTTTGGAAATTAGAATCTCTTTAGTCAGAAAAACTAAATTTAACAAATTATGGTGCAGATATGTCAGCAAAACATGGATCTATGTTTATTTATTTAAAAACATATTTTCTGTGTACTTCATAGAAGATATTTTGACTCAGCTTTTTTTCTTCTTTCTCTGGAAAGATATAATTCCTGATTTGGATAGCTGATTTTAGTATTTCTCACTTGCTTTGATTTTACTTGTTACTTCTTTTAGACAGGGTTCCTTTTTTGTTGTGGTTAAATTGATAAAGTGGGAACTAATCTTAACTTAATCCTCTGTCGGGGGCTACAAAAGTCTGAGTTGTAGATTTTAATCTTTGTTTTCATCTGATTTGTTGCTGTGGGAAAGTCTTCACAGGCTTTCAGGTCAAATATGGCGTAATCACGGGGCTTTTGTTTATCAACTACAGCCTGTCATCTCTTCCATAACACAGTTTAGTCATCTTTTCCTCCCTTCTACTTTGTGACCCCTGAATTTCTGTCTACGTGCTCCTGTGAACCTGTAAAATATGTGTCAATTTGTTTCTCGCTCATTGTTCCCTGGTATAAGTTTTATTGAAATCCTCAGCATTGAGTGCTTTTTTAGGTCAGCATTTGTTGTTTTTGTTTTGTGTTTCTGAAGAAAAACCGCCACACATGGTTGATTAACTTTCCCTTGTCATTCTGCTTCTTTTCAGTTTTTTCCACAAGTCCTAATGCCTGGACTGATTTAAGTGTCTTCGTATATTACAAACAAGTTCTGTACACTTTGTCATTTTGTGTTGTTTGCAATATGAGACTTTGTCAACTTTAAGCTTTTTCATCATTCTCAGAAGCATAAGTCACAGAGAGAGTTGATTTAAAGCCACAAAAAGTATTTGGGAGAGCAGTGAACAGTAGGGATTTGAGCTAAACAATATGGATGATGTAGATTATATATGGATTTTACATGAATTATATGTGGATTACATATGAATTATAAATGGATTATAGATGGAATATATATGGAGGTTATGAAGAAAATACAGAACTATATATTTGTAATTGATGAGCTCAATGATCATCACAGCTTCAATGCATTTAAAATCGAATCATGATATCACAACCAGAAATATCAGCCTGTGTAACTATAAAGTTACTAATTTAAATTTCATCATTTTGGGTTTCTGACTCATGATATAATGTCGTCAGACACTTTCTAAATTAACTTGTACTTTGCATTGTTCCATAATTTACTTTGTGAACACATTGTTTTATTCCCCGTGCAAATTAGGCTGAGGGGCTCTTGGCTGTCCTGGCAGCTGTACCTGTATCGCAGCAGGTGTCCTTACTGTGTCATGGCTCGGCTGGGTGTTGCTCATTGGCAGTGTCTGTCCTGCAGTGATGATTCAGTTATGGGGAAATCACCATCTAGCTGATAGACGAGAATGCAAAGATAGTTAACGTACGCCTTAGAGGCCCTGTAGTGATTCAGGTTACTTTTACCAATTTCTTTTCAGTTAGAATTCAAATCTCATAGTCATATTTAGTTGTAAACCTAAAATTACGGTTTATATTTATGCTTAGGAAGGTAGAGGTATACAATTTGTTGGTGGACAACAAAGAATGTCTGCCTCAATGCCTCAATGCCTCAATGCCTCATAGATAGTTTAGAGAATTAAGAGTGATCTAGAAACATGATATTTCTGTACAAAAATGCATAACATAAACCCAAGAATATACTCAATTCTGGAATAATGGAAGATTCAGAGGTAGCAGTGGCTGGCAGAACCCATATATTGTTTTTTTTTAATATTATTTGCTTCATATTCAATCATATATTTGACCTAGAAAAGCCATTTATTCTGGTTATAAGAGTAAAATATGTTCATTTGGCAGTGTGATTAATAATTTTACAATATAAAACCTTACTAATATTATTTTGTATTGTCTTACTATTTTATGTAGAATATACATATTTCCAACATTAAAGTTGACATATTAAAATGATGAGGCTAAAGCATAAGAAATTTTAGATATTAGGCATTTTTAAATTATAGTGTTGTTAGTTTCATATGATTTAGAATGACAAAGCTAAAAATAAAGACTAAAATATGTTTATCACTCAGTAAAATGAACTGTATTTGTTAGTGTAATGTTTTATTTAAAATCTGTAACATAATGACCATGTAATTTTTTACTGCCATCATTTGAGGAAGGAGTTAACTAATGAACATGCATCTGTTTTTGTACTAAAGTAATTTAACTAGTTAAAATTATTAGAAAAAGTTATTAATATATTTACTATTAAATTGCTTGCAATAATTATCCAGTAGAAAGACCCTACAGATAACAGCAGTGTTTTATATTAAAGCAGTTGAAGACAAAAAATCATATTTTATCTGGACAGTGGTAAGTAAGGGTTCGAAGAAGAGGAAAAGGATTGCTGTTACACAGGTAATGATATCTAGATATAATAAAGTTGGTGACATGTCAAGAGTATGATAGATACACTAATGTCTTTGTCATTAAAATTCTGGCTTTACTTCATGACCCTTCATTTTGAGAAAGGTACCTGTTCCGTGAAGTGACCAATGTTTTCCTAATTTTATGAAACATTATAGACCCATATAAGCTAAATTATACTGCATTATAAGCCAAAAGAGAGAAAATTATAATTTTAAATAACCCTAATATTATAATTCACTTTAAGATATAGGACTGAAATCCCAAGTTGCTGAATTAATTTTATTTCGTTTGACCAAATTAATGATGCTTAAACAAACATGCTTTATTGAAATTTTATTGAGTCTACTTTTTAAAATTTCAGTTCATTTAGCTTACTGAAATACAAATTTCGTATCTCAGTTGTTTTTGTAGTCTTTATTAATTCTCTTCTGCAATATTATGTTTTAAAATCACTCAACTGATAGCAAATGAAATATAGCAAACATCTATCAAAAGGTGAAGCTGTGAGTCTTGTTCACCAGTATTATACTGAAAAGTTTTATAGTACACATTTGAAGGTTTTGTTAAAAATTAACCATTTTATATTTCTGTGTAAGTAATTTATATTTGTATTTCAGTGTAAATACTTTTGATATATTTTGGATAAAGAGGCCTATTTAAATCTCATCTTTCACTTAACAGTTAAAAATATTGTGTACCATAGAAAGTTTTTGTCCTGATCAAGTTTATTTTATTCTTTGCTACTTGTGTTTCCTATTTTAAACAGAGAACATGAAAATTGGTTTGACACTTCTTGATTTGGTTGGCTTCAACTATTTTGAGACCATGGATCTCTGGTGGACACAGTTTATAAAGACATTAGTTTGTGGTTTATCATCCTTACTGTTGTTGGGTAAGGGTGCAGTTGATGGCTGTTCTGCCTGTCTACATTCTACTTGACAGTGGAGGCCTGACTCAGATTTCACTCTGTTTTTATAAAAAGCTTCTGTCTAGTAAGAACTGATAATGTCATAGAAATAAAAGTCCTTGCTTACTTTTAGTAGAAAACATATAATCATATTGTGAAAATATGTGAATACTATAATAAGGCATGACTTGAAAATAAATATCCCTTTAGATTACAGAATCCCATGTGTTATTGAGATACTTGAAGCAAGCCTTATTTTTTTGCTTTGGTTTTAAGAGTTGTTGAATCTCTTCATACAAAGTTTTCTTTGGTTTTGAAGTTGTCTAGCTGTTATGATTTATGTGAGTTTATTTATAAAACTATTTTAATGGGTAAGTGGCATATGTAGTGGAATGGCTAAATAAGAGAAATTAATATAAGTGTTAGCTCACGTACTTTTTTTCATGGTGAGTACACTGAAAATCTACTCTCAGCAATTTTTAAGTATATATTACATTTTTATAAATTGTAGTATTCATGTTGTACAGTAGATCTAAAGTTATTTACCTTATCTGATATTTTGCATTATTTGGTGGATATGTTCGCTATCTCCAACTTTCTCTTTACTAACATTTCAATAATATCTTTCACAGAAATAAAAATCAGATTTCTAAAATGTGTATTGAATCATAAATGAACAAAATAGCCAAAACAAATTTAATAAACAAAAATTCTGGAGACATCATACTGCTTAATTTTAAAATGTACTTCAATGCTATGGGAATCAAAGTTGTATGGTTTGTAAGATTTTCTCATGCAATTTCTGTTGCACAGTGATGCTATGCAATTTTCAGTGAACCCATTCTGTTAGTACTATTTTAATAGGCATCATTTGTATCTTTGAATAGATTTTATTTTTGTCTGAACATCACTTTTATCTATATTGGATAATGTCTCTTTCCCATATAGTCTTGCCCAATAATGTTATTGGCATTTTACCTTTATTTCACTACATTTTAAGCTTTTCTTCCACTTTAACAATTTATTTTTAACCAACAGTTTTATTTCTAGGAAGTAGTTTTTAAATCGTATACTGATGGTGTTGTCTTATATATTTTTCATAACATTTTATGTGTGGTGTTATAGTAGATATAGTTGTTAGTTCTAGTTCTTCACAGCTGATGGTGTCTATACCATTTGTCATAGAAATTGCTTTTTATCTCAGAGACATAAATGTGACTTGAGACCTTTAAAGTGTTTTGGTCGTGTGACTTACTTCTTACAATGTGATATTGTTCTACATGCTGTCATGCAGGGCGGGAAATATGTTCGGATGAAAGAACCTGTTTTCTTGTGTTTCTATCAGGGCTGTGAAGGAACACGCCTTGGTTACGACATGAGTGCCAATTGTAGAAGAGACACAGGGAGCAGACCGGACCTCAGTTTATAACCAGGAATTCAACACCCAGTGTTCCTTTTTGTTAACAAAATCACCATAGGTTTCTCCTGTAAACCCAAGAGGAACACGTGATTCCTGTTTCCTTTTATTGTTACTGGATATGTGTTGTGTGTGTGTTTTCAAGTGTGTGTATCATATATGTTTGCAGTTGATTTTAACAAGCACTGATACCCATGAATGATATACATGTACTCAATTTAAATTTTCTTATTATTTCCAATTAAACTATAAAGTAATTGCTCATAAATTTTCTACTGTATGTGATAATTTGATTAGATAATTGATCATTCTTATGTTTGTACTTGCTCTATTTCTTTTTTTTCTCTTATGTAGTATTTCTCTGTGAGAAATACTTGTTTCCTTTTAATTTTTATTCCTATGTTTTACTTGAAAAAAGGAATAATGCCCAAATTATTTTGTTTTGTATGACTTTATGTAACTCCCTCCCCACATTTGTGAGAATTTTTTCTTCTCCATAGAACTATAGTTTTAATTTTTGGTTTTAGGTGACAGTGACCAACTTTGGTTAAGTAACTTGAAATAAATTCTTTAATCTCTGATTTTATTAATGGACAATTCATAGTTTGCTCATTTGAATTCCAAATTTATCTATAGAGTTCCACTATTTTCATAGAAACAGTCAGTTTTGGGGTTTTGTTTAGTGCGTTCTATAAAACTTGTTTTATCCTCTCTCTCTCTCTCTCTCTCTCTCTCTCTCTCTCTCTCACACACACACACACACACACACACACTCTCTCTCTCCCTATCTCTCTCTCTCTCTCCCTCTTGTCTTTCTCTCTTTCTGTTTCTCCCTCTTTTTTCTTTTTTTTGGGGGGCAGCATTTTCTCTCACTCATTAACTCAAAACAAAGCATGAATGTGCCACCTGCATCTCTGTGTTTTCATCTTACTGCTTACCACTGGAGGAGGAATCTTGGGTGAAATGGATCTTCACTGGAAAACCGAATGCAGCTAGTGGCTATAAATATCTACTTCCTTGAAGACACTTCCTTAGTCACTTTGTTGTTCTCTTTTGGTTTTTGTTGCTAAGGGTTTCTTTATCAGTAAGGCTACCTTGACATTTTGTCAGTTATTATGTTTAAGAGGGAACTAATGACAATAACTTGAGCTACACTAAAAACCCTGGAAGAGAAAACTACTCTTAAGGGTTTTTATTTAATCTTATATTCAGTTGCTATTTTTATGCCTCAGTCTGTTTCTCTGCAATATGAACACATTCAGATCAATTTGCAGAAATTTGTCACATGGCAAATGGTGAGAAGAGGATCGTGAGGTGACCCACTCAGCAGTGTTTGTTTGCTGGTAGATTTAGAAAATTATTTTAGATAAATTGGACCTCTTTATAATTTGTTTCCTTTGCTGAAGATTTTCCAGTCTTTTTGTGTAAATCTCTTTACTCACTGTAAAGCAGTAAGCTGTTATTGCATTTTGTATTGTCATTTTGAAATCTTCTTTATTTCTTTTGAGTTTCAATGTTTTTGTAAGGACACTAGCACTTCAATCATATATTTCATTTCAAATTAATTTACATTTCACAGATTTGTTTTTGTACTGGAGATTGAACTCACGACCTTGTGCTTGCCAGGAAGGTGCTTATGCCACTGAGGTAAATCTCCAGCCCCTCAAATTAATTTCCTTAAGAATGATGTATACATTCATTTACCAACATTTCTAATTACAGCTCTAGTATTAAATTAAAATATGAATGTTGCAGTTGGTAATTTATTTGCTATTTTCACCAGTGTACATCTCAAATTTTTTGTCTTTTTGAGACAAGGTTTCATTACGCATTTCAGGCTGGCCTTGAACTCGTTGCGCAACTCAGGCTGAAACCTAAATCGCAGCAATCCTCCTGTCTCTCCAGTGCAGAGTGCTGAGATTACAGACACAAGCCATTACATACAGCCATTTAAATTTTTATTAGCTTTTATTTCACATGATTTTTCTACTTGTGTTATTTTAATTACTACATTAATTGATAATCCACTTTTAAAGGAATCTTTGCTGAAATATTTTTTATGTAAACTGCAACTGTTTTCTTATATCTTTCATTTTTTCCCTATGGTAGTAGAATCAGAATAGGATTATGCATATTTGTATTTCATATCCTATCACTGTGAATTATGTGTTCTTTAAAACTAAAACTATATTTAATTTCTACCTCTATTATTGTTTTAAATAATGTTATGCATTCTTTTTAAAATTCTAGTTAAAACAGGTGGTTAATTTTTCAGTCTGAAGGCTTCAATCCACAGAACAGTGCACTGGGAATCTTCAGAATTATAGTTAATTGAATAATTGAACCAACTGTACAAATACCGAGCTCCAGTGTTTGCATCTGTTGAAAACTCGCATAAGTGCATGTCAGATGGAAAGTGCAGTCTCTGCATAGTTATAAAAGGAATCCTTAATTTCAAGTCTATACTTTACTCTCTGTAGCAAGAATCCAAGTGAATCTGAAAGTGATCTGAAATTGATTCATTAATAAGCATATTCTTCACTGTTTAAAACAATGAATAAACAGGAATGATATATTCCAAGCCCCACTTATACCAAAACATAATTCTTTAATAGTAGCCTTAGGGTTTTCATGGAAATTGATTTTATATTAGATGTACAATTTATAGCAAAATGGATATTTTTGAGTAATCTATTAAATTAAAATAACTAAAACAATACTAAATATCTTTGTGTAATAAAATTACCACTAACTGCATTGAGAGATATTAAATTTAGAGTACTGATTTGAATACTTAGAAAGTTTGATATGTGTAATGAATAAGTGTACTGAAAATTAATAGATTAATATGTGTGGTAAAAATTAATATTTTACCTTTAAATCAATCTAGAATTGTATTGAAATTGATTAATGCTAGTAAAATATGACTGACAATGTAAGAAAAAATATTTTTAATACTTAAAGTTTGAAATGAATAGATAAAACTTTAAACATTCTAAAAGACAGCAGGCCAAATGGCAGTATTTAATTCTTATAAATGTGCAAAGTAATGTGCAGGCAGAGAAAATAATTTAATATTTAATATACTGCACACAATTCAGTTGATGAATTATATCAAACCGTTTCTTTATACTTCACTTCAATTGTTATGGCTAGAACTAGACAACCATATTGTGTTTTCAAGCAAATCTTGTTGGGTAAGTGATTGGACAAACATCATTATGTCTATATAAAAATAAGCAATTGTTTAAAATGACTGCTTCATAGTCCACCAGGAAGAGCAGTTTGATCCATTTATGGATCAAGATTTTACTTAGAAAAAGTCACATTACTATGGAAAGAAAAACATGAAAGAGGAAGTGACACACGACATGCATGAAATTCTAGGAAATGCACAGTGCTGTCAATGCTGGTAGGAATAAACTCACTCATGAATACTTTCCCTTCGTCCCTCCATTTCCCTTTGGTGCTCTCTCTCTTCCCAAGTGAAACCTGCCCTGTACATGTTTAGGGGCAATGAAAATGCAGAACTTAGATTTTCAATAATTGTCGGACACTGAAGAAATAAAGTTTGTTGAAAATGTGCAGAAAGAGAAAACAGGGAAGGGCATTCACATGTTTAATTGTCCTTGGAAAGAAGGGAGGCTTCTGTTATAAATGGTCACTTTAAAGAACTATACAGATACCAAAAATTAACACAGGCTGGATCACAGATATTTTAGTCTTAGTTTATAATAAATTCCATGTTCTTTCTTCTGGTATTTTTCCCATTAGTATAATGATAAAGAAAATCCTTAAATATACACATATTAAGAGAGAATTAACATAATTCTTAAAAGTGTTTTAACTACTCAATTATTCACTTAATGAAAATACCCTATAGCAGTTCAATTATATTTTTAGCACTCTATTTGTTTTTATAATAGTCTTCCACAGCAAAAAATATTAGATCTGTCCTACTATTTTTTTTTTATCGGTACCAGGAATTGAACTCATGACCATGCGCTTGCAAGGCAGGTGCTTATGCCACTGAGCTAAATCTCCAGCCCCTGTCCTACTATTATTAAAGAATTTTTAACTACTATTTCTTCTTCCTAAGCTTGTTGAGATATTCCTTTTACTCAAAACTCATCCTCCTGGACAACAGCAAATGGTTCTTATACTCAGGTTAAATTTAGTTTTAGTTCATCTCTTATTAGGCAAAACAAGGAAGAGGCTATGGATAATGGTATTCCTAACTCCTAAAGTCCCATATTCAGCCACATCCTTTTGAGAGGCCATTTATACCAGGTGCCACGTTAAGCTTATCATATTGAGACTGACAAATCAGAATGAATTCTATGCATTTCTGTTGTCTGATACTTCAAAATGTAGGCAGAAGTGCCATTTTTACTATATTAACATAATGATAAATAGTAAGGGGAGTTCAAAACTTCAGAAAAAATGATTGCGTTATTTCATAATATAACTCTAGAAAGTTCCAATGAACACTAATGTGGTAGCTTCAAACAATTAAGTAGTTAAGTGATTTAAATGATGGGTAAGTGACTCTTCCAAATGTTATCTACACTTGAATCATGTTTGATCTACTTAAGAAATAAGATCCCGAACATGTCACTTATACCTCTGAAACATATTCTCATTCTCCAGCTGTAAGTTCAACTGGCTTTGCAATGGTTTACTTGTTACCTTCATAAATATAAACTTGCTCTAGCTACAATTTTAAATTTAAATATAGTACCACAGTTTATATACTTTCAATAAAATATGTAGTAAGAGTTCAAGAAATGTTATTATAATTATTATTACATAATTTGTTGCCTTTTTTCCATTTGCAATCTAGGAATTTGTGTTTCACAATTTCTCCCTCTGGTTTAGCAACTCAATGAGAGCAAACAAATATATCCTTAAATTTAAACTAGTATCTAATATACTGTCTTGAACTTTAGAAGGCATCATAAAAATATCTGCTGAATGATATTTAATATCAATTATCTAATTTTATTTAATACCAATTGTCTGTTCTAGATACATTATTAAATATTTGTTTTATTCTGAAATTTCTTTGATTAAAATTGGAAGGGAAAGGCAAAGATTATTGCAGATAAGTCTCTTAATTTGTGTGAAAAAAATGATATAACCATACCATATATTTTTGAATGAAATATCTATAAGAATTACAGTGACACAAAAATGACATAATGAAGTTTTGTAAGTACTAATAGTAAAAAGTCAGCATTATTCCTCTGTAATATGATAACTTCAGTCTCTTTTTTCCTCTGGGTTATAATGAACTTTGATTTTTAAAAAATCTTAATGGAGCTAGTAGAAAGACAAGTGGAGAATGATATTAATCATTTTTACTTTTCAGAAGTTGGTTTGGCCTTAAATCTTTTGCCTGGTGTGGAACTTCAGGCTATAACCAGTTTAGGAATCTGGATTTTCCACTTACTTAGTGATGATGGCAAAAAGAAAAGGCCCTTCATCAGGCACGGCTGTGCACTCTCACAGTCCCAGGCTTGGGAGGCGAGGCAGGGCAATCTGAGTTCCAAGCCCAGTGAGCGGAAAGTTTTCCTGGGCATCATTGTTGAGGACTAGTGGTTGAAAGTTGTGGTGGAGGTTGATTTATCACATATACACTGCTTTATTCAGCAAATAGAAATGCATGATACTTGAAGCCCTCCTGATACCATTCATGCTTTTGAGATGCTTCTCTCTATGTATTTTCCTTAACTTTCAATTATAAAAGACTTTAGAAAATTTTTCAGATGGAATCTTAGACTAAGTTGCTTTGCTGGCTTGGCACAATAGTCATAAAAATAAACTGTTCATTTACAACTTTTGGACACTGTCCATTCATACTACTTACAAAGGAAGAGCAAGCTTTTTTTTTTTTAATCTGAGGCACAAAAGCTTTACCTGAGAGAAATGTAAACATTTATACAGTTCTATCTGATTTCCATGGGAAGGATAACAGTACATGGTAGTATTGAGAGTATGAGGTACTGTATAAATTTATTTCTCAAGGATATTCTTTAATAGACTAGACAACCTTAAACAGTGGACTCATTTTGTATTTGATTACTTGACTGCCATAGCACATATTAAATATTCTTCTATTCCACAAACATTTCCTTAGCTGTTGCTATTACTCAGAATCATGCTAGTGTCATGTAAAGAATAAACAAGAGGAGCATGCTCTTGACATCGCAAAGCTAGTAGTACATTTCAGAGTTGACGGATACGTAGTTGTACCGTTACGTGATCTGCTGAGTGAGGAGCACGCAGCGCACTGGTTTAGCACCTCAGAGCCTGGCCGGAGAAAGAAGCTGAACAAAGTTTTCCAGGCAGGAGCCGTGGATAACGGAACCCAGCAGTTAAAAATATGAAGAACATTTAATAAGATTATTTTATAAATTAAAATATAGTGAGTAAAGGCAATCTGATGGGATAAAAAAAGATAGATCAAAATCTTACAGTTTATCACTGAACTCTAGTAACTTCAACTTAAAGCACGGTAAAGAGCCACTGGAAAATTTTATGGAGCAGAAGATCGTGGTTACATTTGCATTTTTAGAGATCACCCTAATCTCCCTATGAAGCCCGGTGTAAAGGAAGGAAGACCTGAGACACTGGAGTTATTTAGACAGTTGTTAAATTAATCCAGTGGATTAAATCAGTATCATAAGATTTTAGAGAATATAAGTGAGTCAAACAATGAAGCTCTGTAATGTCTTGATACAGGTTGTAACACACCCATTACAAGTTATCTCAATGTGATCTTTCATTTTCAAAGTATCCTACTGTATTTTATTCAGCTTTCTTGCTATCATTTGAGGGGAAATGAGGTGGATGATGTCAGCTTCATAACACGGTTGTGTGTGACCACATGAAGGTTATTTGAAGCACTGTGACAGCGCCTAACTGATTCCCTGGAGACAGCTGTGTGCCCAGCAGTGGGGACTGTGTGCAGTGCAGATGTTCCGGGCAAAGGGACGATTCCTACGCAATATGGGAGTAAGTCTGTGGCAGATTTCATGAGCTGACTCAAACACCATTCAGTTTAAAACTTCTAAATCATTTATTTCCAGAAATTTCCTTGTAATATTATGGACCATGGTTTACCAGGGTGAATACAGCCACGGAAGCTGAAGCCATGGATAAAGGAGAACTGCTGAGTCCTGAGAAATAAACAACTATTACGATCATCTTCTTCATAATCACCGCCTCAAACACTCCTTGCAGATTCCAGACTTATCAGTCAAATAATCGACACCTAACTGTGTTAAATACCTTTTTCTTTTATATATTCATCTTTCCTACATAAAATTCCTATTATGTAATATAAGTAATTTCAATAATCTCTATAGATACCCAGATTTAAACAGCTGACGTCTATAAACCTGGGAAAAACTGTTGGAAAGGGCTAAACATCAATTTAAATTCAGTTCTCAAATCATGGTGTACAATATAAAAACACTAAGAACTTCATTTGAGCAATTGATTAACCCAACCTTATATGTGTGCCATCCATAATTACAGTCCTCATGTGGAGTTGGTACCTGTGTAGAGCTCAGCTAAATTTCTTCTTTTCCATCCTCCTCACCTCATCTCTTTCCATCTGTTGGTCTCCTTTCATTTTACAAATATTCTTTCTCCATAGCTATATTGAGCTGTTTATTTATTTATTTTTTTTTGGTTTCTCACATGAGCCAAATGGTTGTGTATTTAGGTTGTACGGCTAATTCATCTCACTCTACAAGGTGCCCAGTTTTCCCAACAAATGGCTGAAGTTTACACTTCTTCATATATGGCCACTGTGTATAAAGGCTACATTTTCTTTATTGATTTTTCCATTAATGGATACATAGATTGCTTCCAAGATTCAGCAATTATGAATCGTGCACCTAAAACACAGTGTGCAGTCTCTGTTTTTACTTTTCCAGGACTCTCCACATGGATGTGCATGATTGTACTACATTACTTTCCCACCAACCATGTAGAAGTGTGCCATATCCTTCATAGGTTATTGTTTGATTTCTTGATTACAGTCATTGATTTTGGCATAAAATAGACTCTAATCCATTTAAGATGGATTTTAGTATCACTTCAATTTGCACTTTTTTAATACCCAGAGATGTTGAACATCTTTATGAATATTAGTCACTTGTATTTCTTCAGAGAAGTGTCTACTCATTCCAGTTGCCTATTTTTTGATTGGGTCTTTTAGGTGGAAAAGTCTAATTTTTAAAATTTAAACTCTTTCTTTCTTTCTTTCTTTCTTTCTTTCTTTCTTTCTTTCTTTCTCTTTCTTCTTTCTTTTCTTTCTTTCTTTCTTTCTTTCTTCTTTCTTTCTTCTTTCTTTCTTTCTTTCTTTCTTTCTTTCTTTCTTTCTTTCTTTCTTTCTTTCTTTCTTTCTTTCTTTCTTTTTGTTTCTTGAGGCAGGGTCTCCCTACGTAGTTCAGACTAGCTTTGAACTCACTGTGTAGCCCAGGCTGACCCTAAACTCAAGGCAAACTGCCTGCTTTAGCCTCCTGAGTGCTGGGACTACAGGCACACAGCACCATGACTGGTTTCCATGCTACTTTCTATCAACATCATTTAGGATGGAAATCAGGAAGTTTCAACATTCAAGAGGATCTATTGTTTGGTGAAGATATGCACACTGAGAGCAGGTCTGCTAGTCTCAACTCCACACAATAAACCAACAAAATAACTTCTTGGGGGAATGGCAAAGTCACAGAAACGTAGAGTGTGCTATGGATTGAATGGGTAAAATCTATTTTAGGAGTCAATAACTGATAGCATCATTAATTTTTCATGAAGTCTCATGTTCAATAACAAAATCTCACTTGGCAATATAATTTTTAAGAAAGAAGAATATTATATCAGGTGTAAGTTAGTTAAATTTAAGCTTAAAATTTGGATAGCCTTAGAGAGCAACATTACAAAGCTGATTATATTAGATAATGAATTACAACTGAATAGCTGGGCACTCTTCTTCATCGTTAGGAGTCTGTCTCAGAAAGTTGTTATGTTTAAGAAAGTGATAATTACGTCAAACAGTTATTAGACTGGTTTCTATACTCACTAAAAATAGAAAAGTCAAATTTTGATGAATTAGTGATTCTTCAACTCAAAACATAAGTCATTCATTAACTGGAAAAACTCGAAAGATCTTTCTAACAAAATTTTTACAAGTAATAGGATGAAATAATTGTTTTGAGGAGATAGCATACTGGGTTTTCAATGTGCAAAACTATTCTTTTTATTCATATTTTTCCAGACAAACTAATCATATTTGTTTTTACAAACAATGGAAAGAATTATATATCACTTGAACCTTCTGGACTGTTACCTTAAAGAATATTATGGTGGTTTGGATCAACTCCATTGGAATGGATGATAGTGTGGAAAATATAGTCAAGATTTTTGGTTGTTGTTCATATTGAGAAAGAAAGTGCCATTAAAGCAAAGCTTTTAAAATTTTAATAAAACAAGTAAAAAAATTCATAATATGTCCTTCGTGAAAAGAAGATTGCAATGTACTTTTGGTGACAGAATGAAACTTGTGATAGAGACAATATATTTCTTTTATTTTAAAGAGAAAATAAAACCCAAAATTTCAAAACAATAGAGTACCAATAATTAATAAATTATGTAGTGTTATCTTCAAAGCATATTGCATGTTCATTAAATATGCTTATTTTACTTTTTTATTAATGAACTAATAAATGTAAAATATATTGACCAGCTTTTTTTTTGCATCTAGTTGCAAAAATAGAAAGATAATTGTTCAAAGCAGAGAGTGAGAAGTGAGCTGTCACTTCTAGAGAGAGTTTCTAAGAGGCTCTGCAGCTCTTCTGTTCCATCCATTCTCCCCTCCACACTCACAATATTGCTCCCGTGTACCTGACGCCTATGTAGCTTCCTGTGGCCAGAGCCTGCTCCCTGAATGAGGACAGGCATGCATGTTTTATGGTTACAACCCTTGATGTAATTTTATACCAGCTCCTTAAATTTGAAAATATCACACACAGGCACATACACACATGTCGGTACACATATAACTTAAATTTCCTGCGTTGTGAACTTAATTTACAGCCTAGTGATTTCATTCTTGATATGAGGTTCAGAGTTTCACTCTCTTCTTTTGCAAAGTAAAAATAGCATGATTTCCACTTACTGTCATTATTATAATTGTTTAAACACAACTATAATAGGAAAAATATTTTTCATATTGCAAAGCACTATATTAATGTAATAGATAAGTATTATATTGAAGGATAAAACATTAAAATGTTATATCCTATTAAAAGGAAGGCAAATACCTCAAAAATATTCTGTGTAAAATACATTTTAAAGAGTGAGGAAGACCTGAAATAATAAGAAATCAAAGATAAACCTTGATTGAAACATTTGTTTTTAAATATGTAGTTTGATATTTGCAAAGATCCTTTCAGAGCATGAAAAAATAAATTTTTTTCTAGAAACCATGTTGTCTTGAAAAAACCCAGGACACTTCATGTTTCAATAGATAAGTAGAATAAGACACTATTTTCTTTTTCTTTTAATTTGAGACAGTAGACTTAGTCACAAAGTAGAAAACCAAAAGCCATTATTATGTTATTTATTATTTTATTTCTGCCCTATTCTGTATTTCACAGAAAAACACTAAGTATTACTTTTCTCCTTGTAAATTTTTTTTCATATTTTTATGGACAGTTTGGTAATTTTATGGACTGTATATCAGTAAAATATCCTTCAAATTGTTTCTTAATGCTGATCTGATAAACTAAAGGACAGATAGCCAACAAAATGCAAACAGAATCATATACTCAGGAGAAGTCAATAGCAGTAAACATAAGGGTATACTCTGTAGAGTGTGTTTCTAAAAAAATATGTTCACAAATACAGTAGCATGAAAAAACACAAAAATTTATTTAAATATATCAAAATTATTTGTGTTGCTACTTAAGTGGTTTTGAATTCTCTCTCTTTAATTTGTGCTTCATTTTTTGACTAATAAAGAAAAATAGCTTTTCTTCAATACTGTTTAAATTTGCCTCGACCAACAGAAATATTTGTTTTTCCTTAGTTCAAATTCTATATTATATCAGCTGAACAAATTATCTGTTTAATTATTCACAAAAATAGTAAAATGATACATATTTCTTCACTAAGGGGAAAAACATCAGGTGGTATATTGTTTTAAATTTAAAAATCTAAGGTAATTTTAGTGAGTCACACTTAATTAGGCAAAAATTTAACACTGTAATTGTTTTATTTTCTATTTCTCTAAAAATGGTTTGAAATTAGTACTCTGACAATGATTTTAATGATTACCTGGAAAGTATTAAACTTCTTTGCAAACATGATTGTGTTTACCAAATTAATACTATTGACTCCACGGTACCGATAACACTGAGGTACTCACTGTTGAAATGGATTATGATTAGAACTGGTTGTCAATCCTATGAATAGTGTTTCATAATTATTACATGTGCAACCTAATTTTAGAATATTTACTAATTCTTAGTTTAGAATTCTAGAAGTTTTTTGTCATTCGAGAATACTGTTGTAACTAAAAGATTTTGTTTTTAAAGTAAAATTTTCAAAGTTTTATGTTAAATGTTTCAAATATTAAAGTCACTTATTTTCCCTTATAGTAGGGTAAATAAGTTTCCACATTTTCATAAACCTCCATGTTCTTTTTTTTAATTGTAACTTGGGATTGTACTCACAACCACACTCTTGCAAGGCAGGCGCTTATGCCACTGAGCTAAATTCCCAGCTCCAACCTCCATGTTCTTAATGAAATCAATATTAAGTTCTAGTGTTTCACATCAGCTCTGTTTCTTTGTGTTGACTGCAGTGAACCGATTTGTATTCATTCCTATGTCATAACTTTCTAATCTGTCCCTTTTCTCTCTCATAAACCATCATAAAATAAAACATTGGTTAACGATTCCAAAGCATTCATTTATGTGACAGTTGAAAAACCACAGATATCACAACCATCTTATTGTAGAATTTTCACCACCCAAAATAGAGCTCCACTCCTACCCACCACCACCCCCATTCTCAGTCCATAGAAAATTCCATTCAAATTGCTTAAGTATGAAATACTTAATGATATTTGGGAGATCCTGTATTTGGGAGTACCCTAAGAATCATTCACATTTTAAGACAAACAAGCTGTTTTAAGGTGAAATAGCAAGCTGATGAAAAATTATTACCATTCAGATAATGTAGAATGAAATATCTCAGGAAATAAGCAAAAACACAGTTAAGTACTGATAAAACATTAAACAGTATGCCAATTTGGTGATGCCAAAGATTCAGGATGAAGCTGTTCCTTTAGCCCAATGCTGCCAAAGATGCATTCTCAATGCTGCTTTCTCTCTTCTATTTTTTTTGTATATCATTAATAAGCCTCTAATAGTAACTTTAAAGTAACAGCTATCTCCACTTACCTTTAAGATATCACATGTTCTAGCTAAAATATTTTAAAGGCATCAGAATCATTAATCCTGTCAATATCAGAAAAGAAATAATACTAAATGCCATCCATATCTTTTATCTTTTTATCTCTAGTGGACATTTCTAAGCAGATAAATTATTTTAATAATGAAAGTTTGAAAATAATAAATATAATCACTTATGATTGGATGTTGGAAATGACACAAAGAACATACTCTTAAAGATAAAACAACTTATTTGAAACAAAATTACTAAGATTACAGTTTAAAATCTAAGAACTTGCCTTAATTGATTAAAAGTAATGTCAATTATAGCATTTTCACATAGTAAAAGGGTACACTAAAAAAAGTACCTCTGAGAAAGAATAAACTTCTACCTAGTTGGTTTAGAAAAACAAATTTCTAAATAATAAATTGTATCATTAAGTCTTTGGAAATGATACCAATATGATCATAGTCCTCAGTAGAAGACAAAGATATGAAGAAACTTTGTTAGTTTGTATTTCCAGTAACATTTAGAAATGGCACACCAAAGTCTGGATTATTTGCTTGTAGAATTATGTCCAATTTTGGAGGCGGAAAAATTCAGCATGCTTCTCATCACCTGAGTAAAATGTTAATCAACACCATCCATTTCTCTTTGCTCTAGTTTCTTATTTACTGGAGGGAACAACTGGTTTGGCTTTCTCACATTCTCTTCCAGCTTTAAGCCACCAATTCATAAAATTCAAAGGACTTTGGGATACCGTGTGGACACGTGTGCTCAAGGGGCTTAATCATTCTATGGGAAGAACAATGTTTCCACGCTCGAGATGGAGACTGCTTCCTTTTTCTGGTATCTGTGACCAGGAAGTTCATGGACTGATGGTAGTTTGCACATAAAGAATAGGACCTGCAGTTAGATAAGAAAATCTTTGAAAGCAAAAATGGAGAGACCTAAATAATCTGCATTCTCTTAGGCATAGATGACTTCTGAATTTTAAAATGCCTGTAGGAGGTGTTGCTTCTGGGCTTCAAAGCTATGTAAACTGTCGAATTCACTTTCTATTTAATCCTGCTTGAGTTGGAGTTTTGAGTAGATGATTGCTTCCTGAATGCTAAATTTGCTGCAGATGAATTTTAATGATTGATTAGAAGAAAATTCCATTCTCTCCTTTCTCCTTCTCTTCACATACTATGGTATGCCAAAGTACTAGCTGAAAATGTATTGCTAGATATTTTTTTTTTGCTTGATTTAGTTTACAAGATACTAAGGGTTATGTCCCAGCTCTTTTTATATTTATGTATTTATTGTGATTGGATCTAAGTGGCTAAATGGTCCAGGTTAGTCTCAAAAGACTTTGTTAAACTGCCAGATCAGTAGGATTCAAAGCCTGAGCCCTCGTGGCCTGTTGCTATTTGTACTTGTTGTTAAGCACAAACATTTTCCTAAGTCATGGCCAATATACTTTTAGTCTAATAAGTTACTGGACAAAGCAGTAGGAATACTGTTATCATTTTAAAATTTTTATTAGTACATGTTTACTATAAATAGTGGTTATGTTCACTGGAGGTAATTGGAACATTCACACAGTATGTCTCAGTTCTTTTGTTTTTATACCCCTTCCCCTACCTGCCTTTTTTTCAGCATAAGATTAATTTATCCATCTTATAAAACCTTATAAATTTATTTAACATATTTAGATTAAATTCAGACTAATAGGTCAAAGAACATATAAAAGTCCTTTCTGGATTAAAATACCTTTCTTACTCTTCTTTTTCATATATATATATTCCAAAAACCTGTACACACTTCAGGAAAAGAATAACTTGTAAACATATGTTAATACTGAAGTTATTGAGGTATCATGAGGCTAACACACGTTACCTTTAGGCTCTACAGTTACAAGCGGTGCTCAAAGTGGTGACCAGTAGCTTCCAGACATTACTAGTATGGAAAACTGCTCTTGGGTAACTGTGGTCACCACGATTGCTGCACATAGATTTTCAGTTTCTTTTCTAAGACCTGTAAGTGAGTGTGCTTTCTGCAATGTATGACTTACTCCAAAGTCCCCCATATAAGAGTAACACCCTCTGTTGAAGAAGCATACTATTTTTCTCTTCCTGAAGTATATATATATATATATATATATATATATATATATATATGGTGGATTCTATAAATAAGTTCATATTCACCTACATATACATACACAGTTTCTCATATAAGACAAACAACACAGTGTTTAAGATTATATGTCTGAATTACTTCACTTAACACTGTAGTCTCAGAGTGCATCTGTTTTCCCACAAATGATTCCAGTTTATCCTCCTTGTGGCAGAGTACTACTCTACTGTGCACAACTGCCATACTTTCTTCTTCCATTCCTCCATTGACAGACACGTACCCAATGTCCAGGATTTATCTGTGAGGAATTGCACTGATAAAAACATGAGGATGCTTACATCATTGTGACATAATGTTTTTAGCTCTTTTGGGAAGATATTTAGAAGGCAAATAGTTGGATCAAACAAAATTTCTATTTTTGGATTTGAAGAGTAACCATACTGATTTCTATAGTGCTGGTATCAGTTTACCATCCCACCAACAAAAGTGTTCCTTTCTCCTCATACTTTCAGCAGCAATTGTAATTCACTGATTTCTTGATGTCAGCCATATTTCTGGAGTGAGATGGAAACTCATTGTTGCTTTAATTTGCATTTATTGAATGTCCAGAAATGCTGAACATTTTTGTCATATATTTAGTAGCTATTTGTATTTCTTTTTCTGAGAAGTATCTGTTCAGATATCTATTACTAAATTGGGTCTGTATTTTAAATACAGAGGTTATTGTGGTGATGCAGGTCTCCAATCCCAGCATTCTGGGAGGTCAAGGTGGGAGAATCACAAATTCTAGCCTAGTCTGCACAGTTTAGCAACTTAGCATGACTGTGATTTAAAGTAAAAACTAAAAACAAACTGAAAGAGAAGGCATGGAGGCATAACTCATTGTGAATACTCTGTATTTAATCCCCAGTATCACTAAAAAAGAGAAAGTTCTTGTCTTCATCCCCCATTCTATGATTTGGGATGTAAATGTAGTAGCTAGAACAATGAAGAAAAACATCACCTTGTGAAGCTATATGGAAACACGGGATTTCTTTCTCACATCTATCTCCAACTGCCCCATTCTCTATTGTTTTTTTTTTATATGAGAAAGATATAAACTTCCATCTTGTATAGTCTTTTACTTTCAAATCTGTGTATGGAAAGTCAGAATTAATCGTGGTGGATTGATAACTGGTGGTCAACCTGTAACACTGTGAACTGATTCAGCACAGTGCTGGGTGTGGATGGCCCACTGGAGGATTTTTGCCAACACTAAAAGGAGAAGTGGAGAGGAAGAAGTGTGTTGTTGGTTCTCCATGGTGTTGTTGGTTCTTCCGTTGCCATTGGTTCTCCTGGAGGAGCTTGTCAAGCATATTTCTTCACATGAACTTGGTTGTTCTCATCATCAGAGAATTTTGGGATCTTGTCACTGAGAATGGCTGCAGTTCACTTTGGGGAGCCCTGCTCCTTAATTTGAGCATCATTTCCTGGCTGTGGAGGGGAAGATGTGTGCTGTTCAGTCTCTTGGAGAAGCTTATCAGGCTGTCTGCCTGATGTGAACTCAGCTGCTCTCATCATTGGAGAGCTCAGGATCTAGTCATTGCTGAGGATGGTTGTGGTATTTTTAGGAGGTGCCCTAGTCCTTATTTTGAGCATTGCTTCTTGGCTCCAGTATAGAACCCTCAGCCTGCTGGCTCAGATCCTTTGTCCCAGTGGTGCAGACTTTCTAGCTTCCACGGCTGACCTTTGGGACACTTAGCACAGATCTGTGAAAAAGATTTACAGGAGTCATTGTTGTGGGCTGTAGGCCTCCAGTTGGATTCACGGGGGGAATTTTCATGCACTCTAGGTCTTTTGCTGGACTCATGCAGGACATTGCTGTGGGATCCAGGCTCTCAGCTGGATTCCATGGGTCATAGTGTGTCTACAAATTTCCTGTACTTCTTGATTTTAACACTTTGGGTGACTATTAAAAAATAATTATGTGTCTTGGCCTGTTCTCCTTGTAAGTCCTGACTACAACACTAATGCCCACTGAGCTCAATGTCCTCAAAAAATCCTGCTCATTAACTGTTTGATTTTCAGTTACAGGACAAAAATGTCATATACATATTAATGTACTAGCAATATGATTTACTCAGCAATATCTTATACATTTGATTGCATGAGACTGGTCTCTGGTAATATCTATGTACAGAAACAATTTTCTATAATGTTTTAATAGAATGACTTAAGGAAATATTTCACTTCATGTGAAGTTTTTCATTCATACATAAAATGAGACAGAAATTCAAATAATAAACTATTTTTGGCCAAAGAGAAACTTTTAAATGCATATTAATTGCTGCACTTACAAATTTTGGGACACTGAATGATGGTAGTTCAGATGAACTCTTGATCTTTTCAAGCCACTTCTTGGAATCCCAAGAGAATTCACAATTTTGAGTCATACTGATTCCAAACATAAAAGCAATATTTTGTCAAGTAATCTTCTCTGGGATATGCATTGTCTTAGTCACCTTATGTCTTGGGGACACATTACCTGACACCCACAACTTCAAAACAGAAGAGATTAATATTGGATCATGGTTTTTGGAGGATGATTCAATCCATACAGGAAATTCATGGTGGAAGTGTCTGTTGGAGGAAAGAGACCCCAAATCATGGCAGCCAGGAAACAGGGAGATGGGAGGAGTGTGGACTGAGACCCATCCTTTTAGATTTAATCCCCAGTGAATTGTCTCTTCCAACCAAGACCCATCTCCCAATGACACAGTCAGTTATGGATTTAGCAGCAGATAAACAGACTGACGAATATAGCCTCCCCATGATCAACGCACCTTCCAAAAGAACCAGCTACTGAATACTTGCTGTTTCAAGAGAACATGTTGGATTAAAACCATATGAAATATGTTTCAAAAATATCACCAAAGTCCTTAATTAAATGCCCCCAAAATGTTCATTGCAGGATTGACAACTTCTTGGAGTAGAAAGGACAGTGACAAAGTGGAGTGTTAAGCTGCTCACAATCCATATTTTGAAAAGTCATTTTGCATAAGGCACATGCATTATACATCCACATTTTTAAGCCTTTTTCATCATTTATTTTTAATGTTACACAGGGAGTGTGTTAGTCCTATTTCCTGTCACCGGGATGAAACACCTAATGGCCACAGAGTAAAGGAAAAGCTATTTTGGGCTCAAAATTTCAAGCGGGTTCATTTCCAGTTCAGCTGGCTTCTCAACAGTGATGGTGTCCCGGAAGTACTTGGCTGAGGGGAGAAGCTGTTCTACCGCAGGGACAGAGAGGTGAGGGGCAGGAAGGGAGGGATCAGGAGAGCACACAAAGACTGGTATGTCTGCAGGCCAGGATTAGAGCAGGCACCAGAATTCTCCTACTGGAGAAAATAACCATTTTGGAACACGTTTGACATGTTGAGTTGACAATACAGAAAAAACATGAACATCATTAACAGAAGCTTAATAGGCTACATGACACAAAATGTTCATACTGCTCTACCACATGTATGTGCTTTACAAATACATATAAAAGCCTTCTTTGCAGTTTTGATTGTGAATGGGCAAATCAGAATTTTATAAGCAGTCTTCTTATTGATAACCTTTTAGATAAAGTTAATTTATTACTGTATGTACTTGCCTATGCTTATAGTTACATTTAATAATGCCTGCAAATATATGAATATTAAAATAAGTGTGTACAAGATCCATATTCTGTTAGTTCATGTTTACATCCTGTACTTTATGTTTTGAATCTTGGATTTCTTAATTTTAGTCTTTTCCTCTAAATAATGCTTTTTTAGTACTTAAAAATACAGGCTCTTTGGCTAAGCATGGTGGTACAGTGTAACCCCAGCAGGAGGATTGCTGGAAGTTTGAGGTTAGCCTGGACTACAAAGTTAGTTCAAGGCCAACCTGAACTACACCCTGTCTCTAAAAGTAAAAAATTACAGGCACTTCTATATTGTGAAAGAAATACCACTAAGAAGCACAAAAACCATTTGGTAAAAGTATGGAAAAGCAGATGCTATGCTTCAGAATAAAACTCCTTTCAGAATTTTTTGAACAGTATAAGACATCTAGATGCAATAAATTATACTTTATAAAAATAAACTTTAAGATTTAAAAGTCTATTAATTCCCACTACCTTGTTGCCATGGCAATTATCTTTTTTACTGGACCATGAGTTTTGACATAAAGAATCATTAGTTTTCTTCTGTAAGCCAGAACATGGTGATTGGTTTATAACTCTTTCTCATATGCAGAGCAGCTGTAGAGACAGGCTCATGGAAATTGGTAATGAAAATGTAGAAAGATTGAAGTTAATAGGAAAGTAAATGTAACAATTCAGATACACTGAAAAAATTTCCATAAATAGCTTAAAATATTTATACTCCTTATTAAGAGGAAAAATTCTCTATATTCTTGGCAATTTTACAAATCATCAGTATTTTCAAAGTCCAAAAAATGAAGTTGATAATTTCTTATAGAAGCTTTGCTTGTTTTGACTTTATTTTTATTTGACTTTCAGAAGCATTTCACATTGATGTTTCTTCCATATGACCATATTAACATTTGTGAATATCGTCACTTAGTTTAAAATTTTTATTTTGCACCACATGATGTAATAATAGTTCTTAAAAAATTGAAGGAATGTAAATTAAAGATATTATGAAAATTAAAAATATTTTGAGCTGGGAATATAGTTCAGTGGCAAAGCACCTGCCTGGCAAGTGCAAAGTCCTAAGTTTGATACCTGGTACCAAAAAAATAAAAATAAAAAGTCCTTGAAAAAAGTGTAATTTACAATATGTAAATGTGTAAAATGTGGAAAAATCTTAAATTCTATATGACTTCATACTAGCTAACAGTTATATTAAACCATTGAGTCTATATATTTTAAAATTGCACAATTTTCATCCCACTGTGAAGAAGTAGTATCAACAACAAAGCAAATATACAATAGTATTGAAATTATACAGCATATAAAGATCACCTATTAGACAGTAAAAGATTTATTTCATGATTCATAAATGTATTTGTACTACTTTATATAGTTGTATATGGTAGGATGTCTTCTCATCACCAGGAAATGGATGAAATATTTTTCTTTATCATTTAGACTAGATTTGAATTTGAATGACTCTTCTGGTTAATGTTTTATTGGATATTGGAAACAAGTACTATAACATGAAGACACACTTGATAAAAAGATATTATCATATTTATGTTTCTCTAAAACTATCTAGATAGCTAACATACATGTATAGAGACTCACTGCATAAAATGACTGATTTAGTTCTCCAAAATCCATTTGAATGACCCCATTTGATATAAACAAGGGAGACAAAACATGACACTGGATAAATTTAGCATGATTTTTGTAGATAATATAAGTGCATTTATTTTTTGTGCAAGAAGTTAAATTAGATACTACTTTATCAGAAATAAAAAAGTGATGTGTCATAAATCAGTAAAACACAGTATGGTAGAAACTAAGGGGAGGGGTTGGGGATTTAGCTCAGTGGCATAAATGCTTGACTTGCAAGCAAGCAGTTGTGAGTTTGATCCCCAGTACCAATAAAAATTTAAAAAAAAGAAACTAAGGGGAAACTTATAAAGAAGAAAATATATTTGATTATGCTATAAAAGAGATAAAACAAGCATTGCAAAATTCCCAGCGAGTATAAGAAAAGTAAGTTTTTTATGTGTAGAGACGGATAGTATATAAAAAAGATTAAGGACATATTATAAAACTGGACCAATATATTATGGAATACTTTTCACTGAAGTGGAACATCCATAATGAAAATAATAACTGTTCTTCTTTGGAGCTATGATTGTCTACTAGCATTTCTTACTCATCTTCATAAACTGCTTTGTATGCTAAGACTCCAATCCTAGCTTTTATAGCATTGAACATGATATTTTCCTTTTTTTCTTGTGTGATTTTTAATGTTATCAATAAATGCTAAAACTGGATCTACCTCAAGCTAAACTCTTGAAAGTTTATTTTTATAATAAAAGTAATTTGTTTTCATTTTATCTATCATTTCTCATTTCTGTGATTTGCAAAGCAGTAATCCCACCTGTTAGCATTTTACCAAGTTATGAAATAATTTTACATAGCATACAATTTGTTAATAATGCTTGATATGTGGTAAAAATAATACTCACTCATTTCACTAGATTTCAGATTTTTACTGTTAATTGAAATATTTTTTCTTAGAATGTATTGCACATTAAGCAGTACAGTTTAAGGTTAATTGTCTTTTCCCAAAAAGGTAAAATTACCACACAGTAATATTCTAGCTGAAGTCTAATACAATCACTTGAAAACTTATGACCTTCTGAAGTTGATAAATGAAAAAATTGATACTTCTTAAGCATTTAGAGGAAAGAAAATGTAACAAAATCAGAAATGATAATTCCACTGTTTTAAAGAGAATAAGCTTTTATCAGGTGACTGGTTCTCCTGTTCATTATGGAACCAGCAATTGGACAAACATAAATGACACAGTAGAACCCTAAGATTCACACTACCAACAGTTGAAACTATTGGGATTGAAAGATCAAATATTTGCCCAAAAGGTGAAAACGACAAAACGAAAAGACAAAACGCAATCTCAAACATCTAGTCTATCAGAAACAAGTACAAGTGACATTGAAATAGAGGACTTTAAAGTTATTCCCAAGATATCTCGGAAAAGATAGAAAATGAAATAAAGGAACAAATTCATGAGGCTATAGAAGAAATAAATTACAAATGATTTCTCATGTAAAGACAGAAATAACAACCTTAGTAAAGGAGCTACTCAGCATAGTCAGAAAATAAATAGATAAAAAAACACATGAAAATGGGAAATTGATTGGAACCTTGATGGAACAATATAGAAAACAAGCAGAATCTATGAAACAAATTCTAGGAGATATCCAAGAAACAAAAAATTCTACTGAAATCTGGCAAAACCATTTAAAAGAAGCTGAGGATAGAATTTCGGACCTTGAGGACAGGATGACAGTTAGCGATCATGAAAGAGTAGAACTTTTTAAAACAACAAAACAGCCTGAAATGACTTCAAGATGATGTCAAAAGAAACAATATAATATTAATAAGCATCAATGAAGATGCAGGAGTCAATGCAAATGACATAGGTAAACTATGCACAGAAGTAATAGCAGAAAATTTCCCAGACATGGGGAAAAAATCTGATATACAGGTAAATGAGGAATACAGAATTCCAAACAATCACAACCAACATAAATCTATATCTAGACATATAATAATTAGACACACAATATAAAAACAGACATACAATATAAAAACAGAATTCTAGAGGCTGCTAGATAAAGACACAACTCACCTATCAAGGAAAGCCCATCAGAATCACTGCAGTTTTCCAAACAATGAAAGTAAACAACTTCTGACTAAGACTGATATACACAGCCAAACTGTCTTTCAAATTCAAATTTCAAATTTAATGGAGAAACAAGATACTTCCATGACAACTGAAGAAATTCATGTCCACCAGACCAACCTTAGAAAGAATATTGAAAGACATGCTAGATAGAGATACAAATGACCACAATTCCCAGAACAACAACACTAAGACACCACCAGGGAAGACAAGCAATTAAATGAGGGGGAAAATCTGAAAACAAACAACAGGAACATAACATGACAAAGTTGAGCCAGTCCACATCAGTTATATCCATAAATATAAATGGCCTCAATTCACCTATAAAAAGACACAGGTTGACAGAATGGATCAAGAAACAGGATCCCACAATATGCTGTATACAAGAAACACTTATGACTCAAAAGGGAACTCGTGTTAAAAGTCAAAGGATGGAAAGCAAGATTCCATGCAACAGGAACCTGGAAAAAAAGCAGGGGTAGTTATTCTGTTTGAAGACAACATGAACTTCAAACCTAAAATAATTGAAAGAAATAAAGAATGTCACTACATACTTGATAGTGGAAAACTTCAAGAAGAAGAGCTAATAATTATAAATATATATGCACCAAAAGCAAGAGCATCCCACTATATAAGACAAATGCAAGTGGACATGAAAAACCAAATGCACAAGAACACAATTGTAATAATAGACGTTAATTCCCCACTGTCACAAAGAGATAGGTCAACTAGAAAAAAAAGTCAGCAAGGACATAACAGAACTGAATCATACCTGAGCAAATGGACTTAATGGATGTTTACAGTGTTCCACCCAACCACATCAGAATACACATTCTTCTCAGCTGCACATGGGTCATTCTCCAAAATAGACCATATATTAACCCATAAAACATTCTTAAGTAAAAGCAAAGAGATTGAAATTATCCCATACATACTATCTGATCATAGTGCACTGAAATTGGAAATTAATGGCAAAAGAAATTGCAAAACCTGCATAAATACATAGAAATTAAATAACAACCTTCTGAACAACTAGTGGGCTAGTTCAGATGAAATTAAAGAGGAAATAAAGCAATACTTGCAATTCAATGAAAATTCAGATACAACATACCATAACCTGTGGCACACAATGAAAGCAGTCCTAAGATGGAAATATTTAGAAACAAATTGTCACATCAAGAAGACAGAATGAGCACAAATAAACAACTTAATTGTATGTCTCAAGCTTATAGAAAAGGAAGAGCAAATCAGACCTAAAGCTCATAGAAGAGAGGAAATTTCAAAGATCAGAGCACAAATTAATGCAATGGAAACTAAAAAGAAAACAAAGAATTAATGAATCAAAGAGCTGGTTTTTTTGAGAGAATAAACAAAATTGATAAATGTCTAGTTAACCTTATCAAGAAAAACAAACAAAAAAACCCACAAATTTATGCAATAAGGACTGAAAAGAGAGAAATCACTGAAGATCCCATGGAAATTCAAATGATCATGAATACCTACTTTGAAAATCTCTACTCACATAGGGTGGAAAACACAGGTGAAATGGACAGATTTCTAGGAACATATGAATTTGCAAAGCTCAA
This sequence comes from Dolichotis patagonum, assembly GCA_004027295.1. Lineage (NCBI taxonomy): Eukaryota > Metazoa > Chordata > Mammalia > Rodentia > Caviidae > Dolichotis > Dolichotis patagonum. The sequence goes on along the minus strand of PVJX010012097.1, from coordinate 1,677 downwards.
TCAAGAAGATATAGCAATTTTGAATAACCCAATATCAGCTACGGAAATTGAAAATGTGATTATAAGCTTACCAACAAAGACAATCATAGGACCTGATGGATTCACAGCTGAATTCTTCAAGAAATTTAGAGAAGATTTGATGCCAATACTCCTTAAACTCTTCAATGAAATGTAAGGAGAAACAGTCCTTCCTAACTCATTCCTGGAGGCAAGTATGACTCTGATACCAAAACCAGAAAAAGACTCAACCAAAAAGGAGAACTATAGGCCAATCTCACTAATGAATATTGATGCCAAGATTCTCTATACTGGCCAATAGAATGCAGTAAATCATCAAAAAGTTTATACACTTTTTTCTTTATCTCTTCCATCCCTGAAGTGTGCAGATAGGGAGGAGTGAGGAAGGGGAGTAGGGTGAAGCCTCAGCAGAACAGGGCCAGCTAGAGAAGGCAGTGCTCTGAAATGCAAGGCCTGGAGAACTGGGGAAAGTCTGGGGCCTCAAGATCATCCTTCTTCAGAGCTGAGTAATACTCCATTATATAAAAATACCACATCTGAGACCCGAACCTCTCGGACCCGCAGAGTGGCCTGGGCTGTTTGGATCGAAAGTCTGTGCAGACCAGCATCTCGGCACGACGCTTTGGGGCTGGTAGGCCTGCCCTTCATCTGCAGGGAAATGCTCGGAGACTGGCATCTGGGCCAGGTCTGTTTGGGCCTTTAGCCCCGCCCTTCACCCCCAGGAAGTCTCCCAGAAACCAGCATCGCGGCCTGTCTCTTTGGGACCTGAATCTCTCGGACCCGCAGAGTGGCCCAGGTTCTTTGGATTGAAAGTCTGTGCAGACCTGCATCTCGGCACGACTGTTAGGGACGGGTAGGCCTGCTCTTCATCCGCAGGGAACTGCCTGGAGACCAGCATCTGGGCCAGGTCTGTTTGGGCCCATAGCCCCGCCCTTCACCCCCAGGAAGTCTCCCAGAAAGTAGCATCACTGCCTGTCTCTTTGGTACCCGAACCTCTTGGACCCGCATAGTGGCCCCGGCTGTTTGGATTGGGGATATTGTGGAGACTGGCATCTTGGCCAGGTCTGTTTGGGACCGGGAACTTTGCAGAAACCAACAATCTGGCCTGACTCTTTGGGACCTGTAGGCCCACCCTTCACTCACAGGGAACCTCCTGGAGACCTGCCTAAGACAAAGCATAATGGCCTGGCCTGCCTGAGATTCCACAGGCTCCGGCGTGACTACACCCAGCTTTTGCCTTACAACTTAGGGAGCCAGGAGCCCACAGAGGGGATTTAGGACCCTGTGAGGAAGCCAAGAACCTGTTGGGGAGCCACTGCCCCTCCAGGAACTGAGGGTGTAAGAGGTAATTCACCACACATGCAGAGAAAGCTTTGGAAAACAGCTCAAAGTAAGGAAATATAGAAAAATGACAAAAAGAAAGACCAAAAGGCATGCTCAAAGCCCTCCCCCTCCCCAATAAAGCTTAGAAGCCATGTACATAGAAGAAAAAAGAAGCCATACACCTGAAATGTCTGAAATGATATCAAATGAAATAAATATGCAAATAGGGAAAGCTATGGAGAAATTCAAACCAGAAATACTTGCCCAGGTAAAAGAAGAATTGATAAAAACAGTGAAAGAAATAGTGAACACATCTAGTGAAAACACAGCTAAAAA